>JANHFO010001559.1:170847-191759 GCA_032468095.1 Pareas carinatus
GAGGAGGAGGAGGAGGAGGAGGAGGAAGAAAGAAATAATCACTAGCATTTTTTCTATATGTCCAGAGAGGCTGGTAGATCAAATAAGAGTAATATCTATTTTAATTTATAAGCAAGATAGGTCTTCTCAACAGATTACATGGAGAAAGAAGAAATGCTATGTGTTTAGCTTTCACCAGCTTCCCAAAGCCTGAGGGTTTTCTCAATATTAGTGCAGTGCTCTCCAAAATTGGATAGTTTGTTCATCAGAGCTTGAACCCAAAGGATCTGAGATCCTTTTTCTGGGGCAATAATATTAACCATAGCATTTATCATCAGCTAATGCCTAGTCAGCTGGATTTCTACTGTCACTTATAATGCAATATTAATCTTTGGTTTGTTCAGACACCTAGCTAAGAAGCCTCACTGTGATTTATTTACCAGTTACTCATTACTGGAAACCACATCATTATAGTTTTGATAATCAAACTTTGGAAAACTAGCATTTTTTCATTTTTTGAACGCTTGTATCAGGTTAGGGAGTATGGCCCAGTCCAGATTATCATATTCAAACTATGACTTAGAAAATGATAATCAGATCTAATATATTTATTGTTTTCTTCCTTTATGTAAATTCAAGAAACTGACAATTTTTACTTGCCTTCCAACTAAATTTCTCTTTCACATATAGAATTAGAAACCAGTCAACTAGTCAATGAGGTAGAACTCCAAAGTGATATAAGTCACATGCGGTGCTACAAATTATATTATCATCCTTCACTTCTGCTTCATTACAGTATAGTGACATCTGTGGGGCAGGTATTGGGGGGGCACATGATAAAGCTTCACATCCACGCAATACAGGTTCTGCACTTTTACAATGTGTCATTAGGTCACACGTGTACAAAAGGGTCAGATTTTACTTTGCAGCAGTACAATCCTCTGGATGCCTTTGCTATGGCATCCTGGAGGGCCTTGGTGATTTGACTAGTGTTTTCTCCTGTTAATTTCTAAACAAAAAAGTCTCCCCTATTATTTAGAACACTGAACTAAAAATAACTAACCAGGACCAGTCCATAATTGTATTTGCTAACTACCTTAGAACTCATCTTTAAATTCATTGAACTTGTTCAAAAGTAGAAGTAAAAATCTTCACGTTTCTTCTTTGTACCATAACAGGGAGCACTAAAACCCAAGTCCAAGGCTCAAAATGCCTGAAAATAATTTATTGAATTCACTGAAAACAATTCACTCTCTCACTGGATTCATCTGATCAGCAAATACTTTCCCTTAATTTACCCCAGGCTTGTTTTATGTCTGCCTGATTTTATTTTTAAAGATTTTTTTCATTAAAAAAAATAGATAAACACAAAGCTACTATGTAGCAATCCTTTTTCCTCCCCCCAAAAATGTCTTTGTCTTGGCACAGACATTTGTGAATAATAATATAAAAGGTGGCTTCCAATAGCCAAGTGCTTTTCCTAGAAATGTGCTCTTCTTCCCTATCCTCTCTACTCCAAAATATAAAGGTGAGCTTGGGGGTCAAAGTTGGTGAAGAAAACTGCACCACTTTGTCCTTTGGTAAATACATTTTACATTTTGGAGGACAGTTCTCCCAATTAATTGCCATTTTGTGAAAGAGCTTATGATAGGTTCTCAAAATCCCAAGTGTACCTATGATTTAAGAATCCTGGAAGCCTCTGTGGATGTGGGTTTTTTAATAGTGTTATCTTAAGGAAGGAACTAAATTTCAAGTAACTCTTATCAAATTCTATCGTCCCTGAAAAGGATGCTTCCTTTAGTTACTTTTCTGATCAGAGGTTTAGAACTGTTGCTGGTAATAAAAATAGTAGCTTTTCCACAATTCTGCAATTCTGGAGTCTTACAGTATTTATTTAAAGAACAGGCACAATTCAGCAACATTCCATTAATACAAACTAAGCGGCGTGCGTATTTTCTGAGAAATTTATTTGTTATTACCCTGGATGGTATTCACTGTGTATATTTAAATAAAATACTAAGTATCGCAGTTACTGAATAGTTGGAGCCCGTGTGTTGTTCTCAGGCCATTAGTCATTTATGAGGAAAATTATTTCCTTCTATATTATAAAAAAAAACAATTGGATAAGGATAGTTGTGGATAATATTTTTGACCTTATACAATACAATATACAATTCTCCCGCTCTCCCTCAATTGACTTAACTGTGGAAACAGACTTTTGTTGTTGTTAACAAACAAGTAAATAAAAAGAGACAACTATTTTCTCATTTGCAATAAGGTTTGCTCTTCATTAGCAACAATTTTATAAATATTTTTTTATCCAACTGTTCCACAATTCAAAACAATGTTATTTTATTGATCTTATCAACTGTTCTATTTATTTTGATGTCATTATGTCAAAATAAGTGTTCTCTTAGGCAGGAAGCCAACTGGGTGACTTGAGCCACTGATTTTTTTCCCTCTGGCCCTTGGAAGAAGGTACTGGCAGATAATTTCCAAAAAAGTTGTCAAAAGGAGATTTGTCCATGTAGGCATCTGGAATGAAAATTGACTTGAAGGACCATCAATGACACATACACATACTCAGAGAAAACAGGGATACTCAAAAAGGCTTAATTTTCTACACAATGGCATTAGTATAAAACGCCTACAGCCTTGCCTATGGTCTGGCTTTGGTTGTGGTTAAATATTCTTGTTTTAAGGTGTTTGTGGATTACATTTGCTCTATTTCCTTCAAACTCCACAGATTTACTAGGTTCCATTCTAAATTGTTCCAGAATTAGCTTATCAGATTGGCAAATATATCAAAGAATCACCAAGAACACTCCTACCAACACTGACAGGGCAAATGCAAAAATAAAATAAATCCCTCCCTTCTAGCACTGATTATCTTACCTAGTTTGGTAATGAAATGTCAGAGAGGTTGCATTTAACATTTAGGCAGCAAATCTGAACACCTGACCACTGCCCATTGTCATCTCCTTTTGCTTCTTTTTGATGTAAGAGAGCTTCAAAGGAATACATTCCAGAGGTTTACATTGGTTACTAAAACAGATTTCTCTAAAACTGTACTGGAATTCTGTCACCAAGATCATTCTTCACTCACAGAAAAGCAACTATCAAAATTTCTATCACCACTGAGATATTCTTCCAGGAGCCGTAGAATTGCACTGTTAACTGCACCATCATAATCTTAGAAACAAAGCCTATGTCCTCAAAAGGCCAAGGGAAAAGAGATCTTTTTGAAAAGACATCTTGTACACATTTATCACCCATCTGTCTCAAAAGACAACAGAAGATGCTTTAAAGGAATTCATAAGATAAGCAGTTTCATAGAATTCATACTTTGACAGCTGCCTTTTATCAATTTTATTTGTCCATGTTGTGCAATAGTAAGTGTTAAATCTGCAAAGTCTTCCAATAACATACAATAATATTTGTTGTTATTGCCAAGCTTTGTATTCACAGACTTGTTTTCTCCCATTCTGATGTGATTTTTTTTCCCCATGGGGAAATCCACGTGTAAGCCAAGTTGAAAGATAGTTGCAACTTGATCCTCACTCCCAGCTATTATTTAAAAGGCTGAGGGTTAATTAATTAATTGCATGTATTTCTTTATCACTTATCTCTAATGATTCCTGGAGGCTTGTCACAAACATAGTTGAAATCCAAGGGAAGCAAAACATGGAGCAGATTAATAAAGCATGTTTTCAGAATGTGTTTTGAAGGGGCTTTGTCAAACCTTAATGATGACAGTCAGACTTTGAGGGCATTTGTTTGTATAGTCACAATATCACTCCTCATGCTTAAGAGGAACTGTCAGAAACCACACCTATTTCTTTGCAGAAATATAAGTGCATTCGAAGGGAAGCCTCTTAAAGGTGAAAAATCTCAAAAGTATTTCAAGGAGGATGGAAAGTGTAATGTAGCCCTAGTGAACACACATTCCTCACCATTGGTATGTGCTGAGCAGGTTTCTTTTCTATTTAAAGAGCAGTAAGTTCAATATAATTTATTTAGTTTTATATTACATGCTTTGGGGGGGCACATTCTATAAAACAATGCTACCTTCACCTAAATCAAATTAGTGATGATTTAACTCAGTGCTCAGAAACCAACTCTCCAGGGTCTCCAATAAAGAGTATTCTCGGATTCCCCATTTCCTACCTGAGAATTATGATTAAAACTGGACTGAATCTCACTCTATTAACATGTGTCTGAGCACACCAAAAGCTTATTTCACTGCCTTTTTTAAAAAGCTTTTTAATAACAACCCTCCAGGTTAACACCAGACAAGGAACAAGTGAAGTTCTGGCATGGATGCATTCATTTAAATCAGCACAGCCAGTTAGGGAGCCATGATCAAGATGGATTTACATTAACTTTATTTCTACTGATGTATATGTACAAAAACAGATTTTAAATAATAGCGATATCTTACAGAAGGAAAAGTACAGCTCATTTCACAATGATGAGGTGACCTGTTTGCCTGCTTTGTCCAGATCTTAATTGTTAACCATTGGTTTCAAAGTTCCCAGCTCTCTCTTTTTTCAAGACCTTTTAATTACACACTCATTCAGATGGAAAATACCTTCAAAGAAAGGGTGCATTTAGTGAAATTTGATATATAACTTCTGCAATGTATACACAGAAGTGAAAATACCTGTTAGATTTGCTGTCCTGAGACAAGAAACCTATAGCAAGGGAAGAACGACAGAGACAAATATATTATTTATCAACCACAATTGAGAGCAGCAATTGATTGTTAAGCAAAGTAGTTGCTGACTGAAACCTCAATTGTTCTTATGATCTTACTGCAGCTTTCCTTCCCTTTACAGATCTGCTAGGGTCAGAAATGCAAGGGTAGGTTGCAAAGTTCCTTTTGCACTTTACTGACCCAGTTGAATTTTGTATCCCTACTGAAGAGTAAATTAATCTAGGCAGCTTGCCTTTTGTAACCTCTTGCTTGACAAGATGTTCCGAAGATTTTATAGTTTTCCTGACATTTGGGCTAGTCCCAATTAAGATATTGGAGGCGGCAACAATCATTTGGCTTTGACTCCTCCCCCTCCTCCTCCTCCTCCTCCTCCTTTCCTTCTTTGTAACACAATAGTTGTTTTATTAGAATATTGATCTGGCATCCATTTTGTCTCACTTGCTTGGCTACCTCTTTTTCCAGAAAGGGGCAGGTTGCTTTGGAACCATCTATCAGACAGTTGCTTTTTGACCCTGAAAAAAAAAATTGAGCGGAATCTGTTGCTGACAGAAATAAGCATTGAACAGACTTGTGCCTAAGTAATTTTGCAGAGAAATCTGAGAGTGAGACTTTGTCAACAGCAGCCTTGACACACACTTCAATCAGAATAGAGCTGGAAGGGACCTTAGAGATCTTCTAGTTCAACCCCCTGCTCAAGCAGGAGACCCTGTACCGTTTCAGACAGGTGACTGTCCAGTCTTTTCTTAAAAACCTCCAGTGATGAAGCATATATAACTTCTGAAGGCCAGCTATTCCATTGGTTAATTGTCCTCAATGCTGGGAAGTTTCTCTTTAATTCCTGGTTGCTTCTCTCCTTGAGCAATCTTCCTTCTATCAAAATCAACTGGAGAGACAGGCATTTGGGCTGGATCAGAAAGAAATGAAAGAATATTTAAAAGGGAAAATAAAGCGCTTAATCCTTCCCCTGGCCTCCCCCACCTGCCCTCTGTCTCTCATCTTTCCCCCACCCTCTTGCTGCCACGCACTCTTCACACTTCTGAACTTATTTTAGGCAGGCTGATGAACCCCAGATGTCAAAGGAAAGGCAGCAGGAGATGTGGTTATTCCATTTGCGGCTTCACAGGCTTCCCTGATAACCTCTTGTGTGGGAACCAGCCAAGTGGGAACAGGCTGATCAAGTGGAACGAAAAGAGTCTGCTGCTCTGTCATTGTGGGTGGGTGGAGGAACCGTCAGGATCAAAAACAGCCAGGTGGTTGCTTCTGCCAACCTGCCTTGATGTGAAACTGACCTACTAGGAATTTGCTGGAAGAGCAAACTGGGCAAGGATCGGGAGCATCTCTCAAACCATGACTAATATGCCCCAGGCTGCCACATGGTTCAAGGCTTTTGTTTGTTTGTTTGTTTAGATTTATAGACCGCCCTTCTCCTCAAGGACTCAGGGAAGTGTACAGAAAACATAAAAAATTTACATTGAACTTTAACAATATTTACAAAATTATGGGGTGTGGAGGAAAGGGAATGGGAAGCGGGGGAGGGAGTTGGGAAGGGGGGAAATTGGCTGCGTGCCATCTCTCTTGATCCTAGGATCTGTCATCAAGATGGGCCCCTGGTGTTAATGGGGCCACCAATTATTCTATAATCAGATGATCTAACCTGATCTAGTGAGTGTCCATCATTTTAAGAGTACAATTCAACTAACTTTAACTATTTTAAGGAAAATATTAAAGATGCTAAACGAATACTGCATTTTATATCCATTAAAAATAATAAATGGGGCTACATACAGTTAATCCTTGGCATATAATCATTCATTTAGCAACAGTTCAAAGTTATAACAGCACTGAAAAAAGTTATTTACCACCAGCATTCCCCCTTACAATTGTAGCAGCATCCCCACAGTCACATGATCAAAATCCAAGCACTTGGCATATATTTACAATGATTGCATCATTCCAGGGTCACAGGATCACCATTTGGGACCTTCCCAGCTGACTTTCTGAGGACAAGATGGGTTTGGGAATAGAAGGGGAGAACTTGGTTGAAATTCTGATTCATTCACGTGCTAATCTTTCCCCAAGTATTTAGAAATGAAGCACTCTGGATGACTAGTCATTATCCTATCTCCCCAGAATTGTTGGGAAAGATGAAAATCATGAGTTTCATGGGCCAGGGGTGGGGGTGGGGAGAAGAATATGAGTGCAATTAGTACATAAACCACCAGTAGTCCATAAAGAAAGTGAACTAGACTAGGATTTCAACCAGTTCAATGGCACTACCTCTCCTATACATGCATCATGAGGGGGGGATGGAAACAAACAGAACAGAGAGTTGAGAGGATTTTTTTCTCCCACAAAGCACAATTTTGCATGAACCAAATGTTCTCATCATTAAATCGTGATGTATTGGCCCACCACCCTTGTACTCAAACTAGATGACTTAATCATTTATATTGTTTATACCATTTTATTGCTTACACTGTTTTTATTGGAAGTTACCATGAGGCTAATATGAAAATTTAACAACACAACAAATAAAATGAATGAGCAAATGAATGCTTGGTAGAGTTTTATGCGATGACTTAAAAGTGAGCTAGAGGGATAATCATCTCTACAGAAACGTAAAGTATCATCCTGGGGAATATATTGCCTGAAATAAAAGCACTAAGCTTGGCTTAAACTAGCTGCAACAGACAGGCAATTTTTTCTTGATGATACTCAGTGAAAAGAAGTGATAAATATGGAGATACGCATTCACCCCAACAGCTCTTCCACATAAAAGTAGATTTAATTTTACTTTACAAAGTAAAATTACTTGAAATTCAGGCTTCTTCCAGTTTTAAGATGCTCCCATATAAAATATTACCTCATTGGCTCCTCAAAATTCCTTTAAAACAATTGACTTTTCTGCTGGCATTGATTACAACTCACCTGAAAGCTGACATTGTCGTAGAAGCTTCCCTCATGAAGTGTGTAAAATCCGGGTCTCCCTCTTGAAATCCTTACTTAAAGTCACTTCTCCCACTTTCTCCTTCCCACCCACCCCAAAACACATTGCGACATATTGTTTTCCAAACTAATTTGGCACTCTTCTCTCTTTGGTATTGTGCAGATTTTTTGTCAACTTCCCATCTGCCAAGCAGTACTTCAGCCAATTCAAGCACATGGAAGACCCACTAGAGATGGAAAGGAGCCTGCAGCTGCGTAAACATGCCGGGAGAGTCATGGGGGCAATTAATAGTGTGGTGGAAAACATATATGATTCAGAAAAAGTTTCCTCTGTGCTAGCTCTGGTGGGAAAGGCACATGCCGTGAAGCACAAAGTCGACCCTGTCTACTTTAAGGTAAGGGCAATATCATGTCCTTGAACATTGAAAAGAAAACACTAAACCAAATAAAGTACACATAAAACAGTAGTGCTGACTGGCTAGTCGTCCTTGAAATTTCCAATCTGGTGCTTTATTATCTCAGAATATTTAAACAATGTGGAATCTCCATCTAATTCTGAAAATGAAATCTGTATATCATTTTGTTGTGTGATCATCATTATTCAGTTTATTTGTAAAATCCACAAACAATTAATTGTGTACATTAAGGTCCTCGGTTTACAATCATTCCCATTTGTTTTAAGATGAGGGTTGAGTTGAGTTTGTTTGCAATATCCTAAGAGTACCTATAAGGAAAGGGCAGAGACCAGCAAATGCATATACGTTTTTTTTCTATTATTTATTTTACAGGAAGGCAGCAATCTCAGACTTGAATCATTTGCTGTTTTCCAAAAACATTTTTTTTAAAAAAAAGTGAGTTAAGTGATATTTCAAAGGTTACTCAGGTTGTCATTTTGAGATCGAGAAGACTAGACTGTCTTTCTGTCCTTCAGAAGTCTTTCGCCTTAACTGAAAATACTGTGGTTACATATATATGCCACTCTCTAGAGATTATTATTTTGTGTCTTTTTCTAGAATTGAGTTCCTCTGGTAGTTCTAGGGAACTATATTCTTTCTGCTAAACAATCTCAAGTCAATAAGCCCTTATTTGCTTGTGCTCTTTGATCTAAACTATTGACTTTGTCTTAAATGGAATCCTTGGAACAAGTTCACATTAGTACGGATCTGTTTCTATTGATTTTGAACTCTAGATCTGTCATTGGCTACAATTCTAGTTGATGACAGATGGATGATGCCATGATTGTCCTTCAGCACAGACACATTTTTATTTCACTCACTAGTTCTCATAAATACATATGAATTTAGTTTAAAGTATGCCCAAAACAGAGGAAACTTATTCTGCAGAGCAAAGTGCACCAAATGAATTATCCACAGATTTGGATGCATCATATTTTTGATAGTTGATAGATTATATAGCTTCACCTTTAAACCATATGCCCTTCAATAATTATAAAGAACTGAAATAGTTTATATAATCACAAGTATTATTTCAGTATTTTGAATTTATCTGTACACTTGATAGTTGCAATGGGTAATACATTATATTGCAATAGAATTTTTTAGTATTAGAGTTTAGAATTAGAATTTGGCCAAGTGTGTCTGGACACATGAGGAATTTATCTCCAGTGTACATACTCTATTCTTACATACAGACTATAATTGACAAACTGTGATTACAATCATAAGATACATTCATAACCATAAAGTCCATTCATCATGCCATGTACATATTAGTTGCAATCAGTAAACCGTGATCTTAATACAATCATAATCATAAAGTACAATTATCATGTGATAAAATCATATATACATCAGAATGTAGTGATAAGAGAAGAAATTCAAATAAAAATGTTGTCCTGCGATCTCTCAAGAGGTATTAAAAGCCCCTGTACAAAGCTCTATATCAAACACTTCCCCTTGGTAATCATACTAAGTAATTGACTTGACTGAAATGGTTCTCGAATTCTAAGAATTCTAAAAACTGTAACTGCATTATAGTATAGGTCAGTGATGGCAAAGCTTCTAGAGACCGAGTGCCCAAACTGCAACCCAGAAGTCACTTACTTATCACAAAGTGCCAACACAAAGTGCCAACACAACAACACAGTGTCCCCACTGTGCCCATTGGGGCCTCCCCTGCACCCCCTGGGCCATTGGCACCCCCTATACCATCCACCCCGCCTGCGGCCTATCCGAGCTAGCCACGGGCCTTCCATAGGTCTGCCCCAGGTTCTGCAGCCCACTGTAATCTCTGCTCCCCTCCAACCTAGCTCCTCTCCTCTCTCACCTTCGGCACAGATTCTGTGCTGCATGTGAGCTACCCGCCTTACCCCAGGCAGGGGAGGGACCAAGGGCTCCCATTGGGCTGCTGGGCAGAGGGGCAAGTGATGTCAGAAATGTCCGCAGGCATGCATGAAGAGGGGGAGGGGAGACACGCATCCCTCCAGCTTCCTAGTAAAGAAATCTGTGTTGTGGCGACGGCGCACATGCTCACAGAGAGGGCTCTGAGTGTCGCCTCTGGCACTTGTGCCATAGCTTCACCACCACTGGTATAGGTAATACTTTGTTAATGGTTTCTACGGTCATTACCATTCACATACTTTTTTTAGGAAGTTCAATATTAAAAAGATTTGATATTGATTTGTCATAGAGAAATGCATAAGATGTACCTAATGATCAAAAACATTACAGGTTGGGAAGAAACCTTTGTAAATGCAACATCCTAATGGTGTTTTGGTTCCCCAAAAGAATCCCTGTACACTCAGAGCTTGATTGTTATGGCTTCTTCCATGTTTATCTCGTGCTGCTTTCTACTAATCCTAGTATGGTGTGCTCTGGGCTGTTTGATCCTTTCCTTGACTTTTGGCTGTATCTTTTAAAAAGTTGTGTGTAATTAGGGTTTATCTCTATGTGTCTGTTGATTTGGCAGAATGCCAACTTTCCAGGAATTCCCTAGCATTTTTGGATTTGGCTTGATCTAAAATATCAACAGTTTCCCAGCTGAGACACTAAAGACTGTAGCAGTCACAATGTAGAACAGACAGGAAGAAGATTGGCAGAACACATCCCAGAATGTCAGCTGGCAATCAGATACAAAGGACCATGTTGCAATCTTCCCTGCTGATTTAAAGTATATATACTGTTATAATGTTTTTTTTTAAAAAAACCCAAAAAGCTTAGCTGGCATGGCACAGTGCATTTTCTTTTCTTTCTAAAACTGTCGTTGGTTATTTTTGGTTGATGGGGTGGTAGCTAAAATCCAGATTTTGGTTTGTTTGTTTTTCTAAAGTGTGTCCAGACCCAGAAGAAAGTTAAAAGTCAAATTGAAAAAAGAAGAAACAGTATCAGGCTTTTGCAATACATAATGAATATTTGCAATATAATTTTAAAATATCAAGATTTGCTCACTATTCTGGGCAAGACTGATGTGACTGGGATGCTTGAAACTTCCAATTAGACTCAGACACAAACATGAAGATGAGGGCACCAGCAATAAGTTATATTGTGAATGCTTTCAAATATTTTATTTTTAATCTCTTTTACGATGTAATTCTCTTAGTTCTAATCTATAGCAGACTGAGGGGGAGGGAATGCTATTTGCAACCTCTCCTGGATTGAAATACTTTGGTTAGAGTTATTCATGCAATGGGAATCTTCAACCAGGATTGTTGTCATGAACTGTGTGTGGAACTACCTCTGAAGAAGTAGCAGGTGAAAGGTTGCACATACCTCTAAAGAGATTCAGAAGTGCGTTAGACGTGGTGTGCATGCAGCATTTCTCTACAGTTTGTTCAAACAAGCTGGTCTTTTTTCAGGCTTCTGTATGAGCTGACTGCTTAAGATTCAACTTCATTTTGATTCTTTAAAGAAAAACATATTTTTATTTTTATTTAGGCTTGTGAAGAAGCCTGGAAAAAAGCTGTTTTCATGAATAGCAAAATGAAATGAAATACTGCACTCCCATGAAGTCTAAAGCACTTGCCGCATCCTTTTTCGGTTCAAGGATTTAGCACAAAATGCAGCTGCTAAAGTACTAATTAGAACTAGTAATTGAAACACATCTCGCTTGTGCGGAAAATAGTCCTCATCCAGTTTGAAATGCAAATATTAAGGTAGCTACTGAAAAAAAATATGCTTCCAGAGGAGCTGTCTCATGACTTATGAATATCCAAAGAGGCTGTTTTGTTTTTTTAATAAATGTATGCGTTGAGGATAGCTTTTGTGACTCCTGCTTGCAAAATTTTCTTGGCACATAAATGGATGTTTTTACAACATCAGGAAAACACTTTTCTAATTCCCTTGCCTTTATTAAGTATTTGGTCATCTAATTTTATGGCTGATATTGTTCTATCGATTTGATTTTGCTAATATGTGGTGTTACCATCCAGATAGTCTGGTCTACAGTTCCCTCAGCAGAGCTGTAGTGTAGCCTTGGGGCTGAAATTCAGAGTCCTGAATTATTATTATTATTATTATTATTTTAAAAAGACACAATCTGCCTTATTGAATAGTAAAAATGTGCTGTGCTCAACCTTAAATGACTGAAGCATTTCTTCCATTCCGTATCATTTTCAAAGGGTGCTCACCCATGCTCAGAGCATCAAGGACAAAATTCATTTTGTCCCCTGTAGCCTACTAAGAAAGGGGAAGCAATTGTGAGGCATAAAATCGCTGTGAAGTAAAGGAGAACTTCTAGTTTCATGCTTTCGAATTGAAATAACCTAATCTTTAAGGTGATTAGGAAAGATCAGGAAATTAAGACCCTTATACCTGGAGCCTAAAATTATTTAGGTACACCCCTTGGTCCAAAACACTCTACAAATAGTCAGGAATGAAACGAGCTATAGTCTAAAATCCCAGGGAAGTACCATATTAAGGAAGGCTGCTTTTAGGTTATCACCACCCTGAGTCCTTCGGGAGCAGGGCGGTATATAAATCTAAATAAATAAAATACATAATAATAAATAATTATTAATCGGCTTGTCATCCACCTACTGGGTATTGTACAGAAACTAAAAATCAACTTCCATTAGGGCAGCACACAGCCAAAGCAATAGCAGGAAAGGAAAGGGGCCCAATGGTCAGGCCTTGTTTTTGGAAACTATGGAGGAGACTGAGACATTCTGTTCTCCTAACTTTTCATCTTCGTCCTTCTCCCAGATTCTGACTGGCGTCATACTGGAAGTGCTTGAAGAGGAATACCCCAATGAGTTCAGTGCTCCAGAGGTTCAGAGAGCTTGGGCCAAGATGAGGAGCCTCATCTACACTCATGTGACGGCTGCATACAAGGAGGTGGGCTGGATGCACTTTCCAAACTCAATAATGGGAGTGTAATATGGCAGGGCAGGCTTGGGGTTCCAGCACAATTTCACCCTGATTCTCATGACCCCATCATCCCTTCACCCTACTTGCAATAGGCCCATATGCACAACTTTTTAGGTATTTAAAAAGAAGTCCAGTGCTTGACCTTTAGAGAGATTAGGCAATTATCTGAGCTGTACTATACTAGCATTAGTATCATGTTAGAATGGAAAACCCAGCCTAAAGAAGATGAAATGTGTTCACTTGTGGCTTTTAGAATCATCAGATTTGTTAATAATATGGTGCTAGGATGTACGGAACCCATAATATATGGATCTTGTAAAGAATCTTGTAGCACCTTTAACGGTAGTTGATAGTTGTATAAGCCTTTGTGGATCTGAGTCCTTTTCATCAGATAAAGTGGACAGTGATCCACAAATGATGCAATAAATCTTTTCTTTTAAAGTATTGCAAGAGTCTTTATTTGTTTCAGCAGAAGCCAGCCACCATTCTAAAAGCTCTTAGTTTATGGTAATAGCTCTCAGAATGGATTTATTTCAGATTTACCTATTTCAACTTGACATGAATTGAGGTATTTAATTCACAACCCATCAAGAAAAAAGTGTAATTTTTACAAATCTTTCACTGATAAATGGGCATGATGTCTTGTCAGGCTGGTAATTTTCATTACAATACACATGAGTTGCCTGCTGTCTTTCTACAGCCCAGAAAATTCAATTCATACTTACTGGAATTATATAATAGCTTAATCTTTCTTAGAGCGATCCCTAGCTCAAAATTAAATCCTCACAGATTATAAATAATGAGAAATCAGGTGATCTCTGCCCACTGAATCATCCAACTCTCTCCAACTCAGTTATATTTTTATTCCTTCACTGATGCCGATTCGTTTACAGTTTTTGAAAGCTGTGATTCACCTCCGTGGTCTACTTAGGTGGCAAAGCATGTCAGTTTTGGCCTATTTTCAGAGATATTAGAGGAGTGCACTGGGATTCCCTTTCCGGTATTGATTCATACTGGGTTAGACGGAACAAAGAATTAGTCAGATAGCAGAAAGGAATCTGCCAAGGCTCTGGGATACTCTCCCAGAGGCTATGCTGCCTCCACAATGAATCAGCACATGGTGGGCAGTACAGTCTTTAAAGCAGCATGCACAAAAAGCAGCAACTGGAAGGAAGACAAGGAAAATACAGTGACGATGTGATATTGCTTGACTCTTCCTCAGTTGTTGTAAAAATCTGGTTTAACTAACCAGAATAAGCTTGTTATATACAGTATATATGTACAGTTGAACTGTTCCCTGCTTGGAAGGTGGCTAGTGGTTCACCTCAGATTTCAGCAGATATCACAAACGGGATACCTGTCCACAAGGTCTTAACTGAGCTGTATCTTTTCCATACTGCTTAGTATTAGAAGGAAGAATCCTTTCACTCAATACTGTTGATAGTTTGCCCTACTTGGATTCTCTTTTAGTTATCTCAAGCCTGACATAGAAATGAAGGGATGTAATAGCTCTGCCCTACGGAGAATGATATAGGCAGGCTAAATAAGGTCAAAGAAACAGCAGGATCATTATCCACCTATTCCCTCCTGCATCCTAAGGGAGTGCCCCTTCTCTTGCTACATGGGAAGTTGACTACCATCCCCTCATAACAAGCAAAGCAAATTAAAACAGGTGTTGCCTCAAAACTCAGGCAGCCAAAGTTTGGTGAACCTGAATTTGAGAAACACACTTTTATCCTTACAAAGGGGCTTCTTTGTCCACCCAAAAATATGAATTAGCAAGTAGTTTAGGCAAGGCAAAAAGCATCTATTAAGAGTGGAGTTTTTCTTTTTATTAGGCTACAGAAACAAATGCTACATATATTTGGTATATCTGATACTTCAGAAAGCAAGTGATCAAGCAATAAGGGATACTGATTACATGCAAGACCTGAACAACAGAAAACATTGATCCTAGATAACATTCTGCAAGTGGCAAATTTTTAGGTTACTTTATTCTTTCCCAGATGGATTGGCATCTTTCTTAAAACTTGCAAGTGTATTCAGGGATTTTCAAGAATATGCTCTCTATTCTTTAGTGCTGAAAAGACAAGTTCTCCCTTACCAAACAAATGGCCTTAAGCTAAGGAGAAAATATATACGATTTCCTGAAGTTAAAAAAAGAGACCAAGACTGCCATGTTAAACATGCTGATGTCACTTTTTAAAATGCTAATAATGAAGCCTTTAATTCCACCAAGCTGCAGCTTTTGCTACAAGAAAAGGAAAGAAGCAATTTATTTAACATAAGGTGGCTTAATACAGTATTAGTCAGTTTGAGAGAGAAAGGTTGGACAGGGGAAGAATTTTGCATTCTTGGTGTGATCAACACACCAAAAATCCAGACTAAATTCATAAAATATTTTAGCCAGTTGAAGAATGTTCAGCTAAAATTGGGCGTTTACTCCAGGTCAGAATGAAATGTATGTCTAAGATAAATGGAATTATATACTACCCCTTTGAATTGGATAGGTAGAAATTCCTATCACCATTAAACACAGAGTGTCTGATTTCAAACAATAATTATCAGGACTTTTTTTCTGTTTATATTTCGCCTCTCCCAGTTCAAGCAAGGGTAGACAGAAGGTTGCCTTCAACCCCTTTGTGTGTGCTAGACAGACCATTAAAAAAGAAAAGAAAAGTACACATCCCTGTTTATTTTTAAATTAAAACCACTGTTATCATGGATAAAGCCGTGGAAATATGTTTCAAAATATCAGAAGAACACAGTCGTGTTCAGGAGCAGAATTATGAGTAGAAGAAACTGACTCAGAATTCAGATGGGAGCTCTTACAGATTAGGAGGGAAACTAAGGCAAACCTTCCTCCAGCAGATGCCCCCCCCCCCACTTTTTTTGTCACAAAGATTCTCTAGTGAAAAATACTTCTGACAAGATGACACCAGTCAAAGTGAAGGAAGGAACATCCTGATTCTCCTTGACCGTGCTCAACTGGGGAGTTCTTAGCTCTTTTATACCAGATGTCTCCCTTCAGCCCACCTATCGAGAAACTGGGAGGTGTGGGGTATGCCTTTCTTTTTTCCTGCCCCCCAAACCTAGAATGACCACGCTTGGCCAACCCTCGTGTCCATTCTGAGGCACAAGTGATAGCTGTGCAACTCTGCATGTGGGTAAGGTTTTAATAAGAATATCTCTTATTAAACTAATGAAGCTAAAACTCTAAATATCAACAAAGAATTTATTTGAAGAAGGTCATAGAGAAAAGAAGTAGGAAAAGCTACAATCACACACACAGAATTCCAAGTAAAGTCAATATAGTCAGCCTAAGTAAACCACTGAAGATGTTTGGAAACCAACCCACAAGCTCAGAGAACGAACCTCCACTCTCATCCTACACCCAAGCTACAGATATTTGCCACTATTGGTAAGTAAACTATATGAAAAACAGAAACATAGAAAACTGACAGCAGATAAAGACCTAGTGGTGTATCGAGTTTGTTTTTTGTTTTCTTTTCAATTTATTTGTTTTAATTATGTCTTTATATTATATTTATTTTTGTTTTATTTTTAAATTTTTGTCGGATGATGGACATGTGTTTAAACTCAGTCACTGATGACTGACCGGCTACTTCCATTACCCTTTCTACAAAGTAACACCCTCTTTCCCCAAAAATAAGACCTAACCAGAAAATAAGCCCTAGCATGATTTTTCAGGATGCTCGTAATATAAGCTCTACCCCAAAAATAAATCCCAGTTAAGATTGTCAGTCACTCAAACGCATTTACTACCGTATTTCCCCAAAAATAAAACCTAACGGGAAAATAAGCCCTAATGTGTCTTTTTGGAGCAAAAATTAGTATAAGACCAGATCTTGTTTTCAGGGAAACATAGTACTTTTTAACCTTACTTTTGAACTTCCCTCCTGTCAATATTAAAACCTTGATCTGAGAATTCTAAATACCATGAAATTTGCATGCACGGGACTACATTTCTTTGGCAATTTTAAATGCTGAATTAATGAGATTTCATACCAGCAGACATTCTTAAATAAGTGACACCCGTAAAATCAATTAGGCCATTAAAATGTGGATTTGCCTCAATTTTTGATTTCAGCACATATTCAGAATATATGTCTATGGAGATTCTCAGCCATCCAGGTCATGGTTGTTCCAAAGGTGCTTTTTTCAAAAGACGACTGGACTTTATTTTTCCTTGAAGATGTTTTGCTTCTCATTCAAAAAGCTTCTCCAGTTCTGACTCAGTTCTGACTTGTTCAAAATATACTACCAAGAAATTATTTGAGAGAGTGGATCTAGACCACTAACTGCACCTCAATAAGTAGCCTGTCAGTCTCCTCCTTCTTTTCTTATTATTCCTGAGCAGTATCCTCAGTTGTATAGAATATGCAGAAAACCTGAAAAAGAGCCTCTCTAACGAGACCCTTGCTTTCCCAAGTTAAAGAAAATTTATTACACAGTTTAAGGAGACACAGCTGAATCATTCGAACTTACAGCAGTTCATTTAGTGACTGTTTGACGTTACAATGGCACTGAAAAAAGTGACTGATGACCGTTTTTCACACCACCGTTGCAGCATTCCCATGTTCATGGGATCAAAATTCAAATGGTTGGCAACTGACTCATGACAGTGTCCCGGAGTCGCCGTGATCACCTTTTGTGATCTCTTGACAAGCAAGATCCTATTCCTACCTACCCTTTCGATCTACGACGAGGGAAGCCAGCGCAAAACTCCTGCTCCTTTGTCATGTTTAAAAGAAAAAGACTTTTGCACACTTTGAAGATAAGCCTGTCAGAATTTCTTTTTTCAATTTTACAAGATTCGCATTTTTCCCTGTAGCCGTAATAATGGTGACCTGTTGTGATGATGGCTGGAGTCTGGGAAATGTATGTCAGTGGATAGAGGCTAGGATCCAGATGCTGAAGGGTTTTGAGGGGTGAGTAGATGAATGGTTGCCTTGAGTCGAGGGCCAGGAGATGAGATGAGGTTTCCCATTTCCCCCAAAATAAGACTTAACCGGAAAATAAGCCCTACCCCCAAAATAAGCCCCAGTTAAGATCGCCAGTCAGACAGACACATTTATTACCATATTTCTCCAAAAATAAGACCTAATTGGTCTTTTACACAAAACATTGACTTAGAGAGTGAGGAAGTTCCCAAAAACAATTTTGGAGTGAAAGCATGTTATAAATCCAATTGGACTTCATAACAGAATAAAGAAGATTAACCAAACGGAGCATCAAGTGCCTCTGCAGGTTGCACACACTAAGTTTATCTTTAGATGTAAGCCCTCCAAGGGTTTTCATCAAATCGTTGACATGTTAAATTTTCAATAATAAGAATAATAAATGTTTTCAGAAGAGCCCTGGGGAATTTCAGTATGGTTCCAGAATTCAAGAGTATTTGATGATATCTCAGCCATGTCACCAAGCAGATATTCCACAAAAGGAATTGTATTGAGATTCCCTCATCTTCTTCAAGTTTTCCATGAAATTAGCATTACTGCAGAAAGAGAATGCCAATTAAAGGTAGTTCTCGACTTACAAGAGGTATTTAGTGACCATTCAAAGTTACCACCACACTGAAAAAAGTGACATATGACTAGTTTTCACACTTTCACACAGCATCCACATGGTCACATGATCAAAATTCAGACTGTTGACAACTGACTTATATTTATGATGATTGCAGTGTCCTGGGAGCACCTTTTGCAATCTTCTGACAAGGAAAATCAATGGGGAAACCAGATTCACTTAACAACCGCATTACTAACTTAACAACAGTGATTCACTTAACAACTGTAACAAGCAAAGCCACAAAATGGGGCAAAGCTCACATAACTACTGTCTTGTTTAGCAACATAAATTTTGGGCTCAATTGTCATAAGTCGAGGATTACCTGCAGTCTGTATGATTGGATCATTTAGACATGTTCTCAGCCACAGAAAAGATAATCATGTTTAAGTGGTTCTCTCATAACTGAGATAACATGGAAAAGAGACTTGAATCTTCAAACATACCAACACAGTTTTTATCGCAAGCAGCCCATTGTGTGTGATTGCTTCAAAGTCAGAGAGGACAGGGTGAAATGGTCTGTGGAAATGACCTTGGGAAATAAAAGAAAGAGTCACAGCCAAGGGAGTAGTCTGACAAGAAGCAAGCAGCTTTGCCCGCAAAAGAAATTGAGGTGTTGCAAAGAAAGGATGACCCCTAGTTTCTTGGGCTACAAAGGTGACAAGGAAGAAATATATTTTCAGTCTTGCAAAATTGAGGTCAGCCTTAGATACCTTGGCAAAAAAAACTAAAAAAAAACCATTAGGAGAATGTTTGTCAAATTAATATGCAATTGATATTTTGGGCTATTCTGTTTCTGCCTGCAAGCTATAATAAATCTCAGTCTTCAAAAAGCATATTATTAAAACATTTGCCATACTTGTTTATTGCTACCGCTATTTTGCAGAAATAATATTTACTAAACAGAAGTCAGTTGCGTGTAGCAGTTGGTATTACCAACCTGAAAAAAATACCACCGAAAAAGGACAGATGCAATGTTCAGAAATATGTTTATAGTTAACTTCATTATATAAAAATCTGTCTTATTTTAATATAAAGAGGATGTATGACTGAAATTTAAAATCTGCTCAATAAATAATTTAAAAAACAGGGAAATTAAAAGAAGAGAGTGGAAAAGGAAGGGAGATTGGTTGGTGATTCTCTAAATATACATTGAGTCAGCTGCATCCTGGTTCATCAGATCTCCTATCTATATTCCAAGCCTTTCCTCTCTCTCTCTTGACCTCAGAAGCAACAAATATTTCAAAGGGAAAATTCTTGGAAACCAGAGTTCGTTTATCTCTTCTGTTTTCTCTGTGCCCTGTAGATAGGTTATAGATTGCATCACACCATGTTTACTCTGCAAAATGCCTTGCATATTTTTAGTGCCTTGCGTTGTGCTTTGGGTTGGATTAAGTTGGATTGCCTGAGAACCCATCTGCTGATGTTCCTCAAGAAAATTACAGTCCTCTAGAGGCTAAGGAACACCCTTCAAATGTTTGTGTTGGGACAGGGAGCGGGAGTTCAACCATCCAGTGAGTATCAAGTAAGGAGCAGGCTTCTACATACAGATATCTAGGAGATGCATTAGAAATAGTTCCCAGGACTGACGGAAGGACTTACAAGTCACCAGCTTCAACAGAGTTAAGGAAAGCTGTGCATCAGGAGGAGAAGCAGAGGGTTGCTTTCAACTCTCCCCTTCACCTTCCAGTCAGTTTATAGATACAATCATGTGATAGAGCTACTATACTTGTGAGCATATCCAGTCTTCAAAGATATTTTTATGAGGCCTGTATATTACTTAAATAAATCATTCCTGGACAGATAGGCAAAATTCTCATTACCCGCTCCAGTGCATATTAAAAACTGCTAAGGATGTGGACAGCATACAAATTTCCTTTAAAAAATGAAACATAACAGAATAAAGCAATTCTTAGATTCCAGTTGTATTCTGCCACATTTGTTGTGTTTGCCTTTAAATTTTAGTTCTAGTTCATTCTAGCTCTAGCTCTAGCCCTTATTCTATTCAGTTCTAGTTCTAGGTCCAGCTCTAGCTCTAGTCTCTTTTATTTTGATCTAATTCTAATTCTTGTTTAGTTCTGTTTCTAGTTCTTATTCTATTTCATTTTAGTTCCAGTTCCAGTTCCATTCCGTTCTGTTCTGTTCTGTTCTGTTCTGTTCTAGTTCCAGTTCTGTTCCAGTTCCAGTTCAGTTCCAGTTCCAGTTCCAGTTCCAGTTCAGTTCCAGTTCAATTCTAGCATACTCTAGTTCTTGTTCTAGTTCTACTTCGAAGGAGGAGTGTGAGAGAAGAGAAGAGAAGAGAAGAGAAGAGAAGAGAAGAGAAGAGAAGAGAAGAGAAGAGAAGAGAAGAGAAGAGA
>JANHFO010001560.1:98702-113402 GCA_032468095.1 Pareas carinatus
TTCGTACACACACTAGGTATTTTCATGCACAGAAGACAAAAGAAGCCATATTTCTATGCATCCTAAATGACTGTGCTTTTAAACATTTTTGTTGGAACTGAACAGGGAAGGAAGGGACTCTATCTAGAGTTATTCTTAAATGGTGAACAAGTTGCAAAATTTGGAGAAATATTAAGTACCAGTGAGGAGGAAGCACCGGGCCCCCAGATCGTACCTGTGTAACCTTTGCACTTTGTATCAAGCTATCAAGCTCAGGGAATTAAAAGCTGCTTACTAAGGGAAACTGCTTTTCCTGGGAACATGAACTTCAGTTTAACCAAAGTCCTAAGAGAGTTTGTGTAAGATACACCGCAGAAACATATAGATTTACATAGGCCTGCATGCTTGACTTCTGCTTTTGTGTAGGACATCTGGAGGTGTCCAAAGTTTCTGCTTTTTGCTTGGAAAGCCCCTTGCCCAAGAGAGACGCCTGGCCCACCGGCATGCGCACTGGCCCCCTTGAAGGGGCAAGGGGCAGGATTAGGAATGCATCTATAAGATTTCTATAAAAGTATATGTTACGCTTCTGTATTTCGTTCAGTCTTTCTGGAAACTTATCTCCAGCTGATCCAATTAAAGCCTGAATCTCCAACTCTTCATTGGTCCTGAGTCTTCTTCCCTTCAGCGGAATTGCTCTTAGCTGACATCCCCACAACAGTATAGCAGGGTGGAGGTCATTCCAGAGGGTGGGTGCCGCCACAGAGAAGGCTCCCCCCCTGGGGGTCGCCAGCCGGCATTATTTGGCTGATGGCACCCTGAGGAGGCCCTCTCTTTGGGAGCGAACAGGTCGGCGGGAGGTATCAGTGGATCGAATGTGGTCCTGCAAGTAACTGGGCCCTATGCCATGGAGCGCTTTAAAGGTGGTCACCAACATCTTGAAATACACCCAAGAGACCACTGGCAGCCAGTGCAGCTCGCGCAGGAGAGGAGTTACGTGGGTACACCCACTCACCCCCAAAATCCCCCACGCGGCTGCATTCTGGACTAGCTGGAGTCTCTGGGTGCACTTCAAGGGGAGCCCCATGTAAAGAGCATTGCAATAGTCCAGACGGGAATCACAATAGTATACATGGTGATATAATTTGTTTGACCAAGAACCAAATAATATGCTTCCACTGAATTCATTTAATAATAGAACAACAGAATTGGAAGAGACCTTTGGGGTCTTCTATTAAAATCCCCTACTCAGACAGAAAACCCAATCTCTTCTTTAAAATTTTCAGCATTGGAGAATTCACAAATTCTGGAGGCAATTGTTCCACTGATTAATTGTTCTAACTATTAGGGCATTCCTCCTTAATTCCAGGGTGCTTCTCTCCTGGATTACTTTCCATCCATTCTTTCTTGTCCTGCCTTCAGGTGCTTTGGAGAATAGCGTGACTCCCTCTACTTTGTGACAGTCCCTCAAATATTGGAGCATTGCTATCATGTCACCCCTAGATCTTCTTTTCATTAAACTGGACATACCCAATTCCTTCAACAGTTCTTCATATGTTTTAGCCTCCAGTCCTCTAATCATGACACAAGTGTTATTGTGAGGGAAATCTTATCCTGATGTGCTTTTATTTTGTTATCTGATGAAAGTATGTAAGTCAATGTATTTGCTCCAGAACATCATGATGTCCAATTGGTCCCTCACTTCCACCTTTTCAACCTGCAGCTCCTGATGCACCCTCCAAGTACAACCTAAAGCAGCTGTACTGGGCAAATGATTCTATGACAGTCTAAAATCAATCAATCATAATCTTCATCTCCTGGTTCCCGACTATACTTTTAGCAGACACACATTGTGGGATCTTCTCAACTCCTTGCTAGAATTGTTTATCAAGATCAGTTCAGGCCCTTTTCTAATTCTTATCATCACCAATTCCTCCCTTCCATTTGTCCCAGGTTCATAACTCTTCATTAATCACAGGCAGTGTGTTCATACACTATGATGACCTAAAAGAAACTACACACCCATGGAACTGTTGTGCTAATGCCTCTCTTATCTCTTATGCAAGTATGTAAGTTGTATTATTTGTGTTATTACATTATCATACGTCGATTCCCATGATCATACATTTGAACAGAAATCCAGAATCTATTACTTAATGTCAACAGTATAAAAAATCCTCCCAATTTTCTGCTTTCTTGTGACAATCTCAAGAGTAGCTTTGTTTCCATCTTTCCCTTTACTCTATGTCAGAAGTTGTGGGTCCTCCAACACTGGAGGCTTTTAAGGGTTAGGGTTAGAGATTGGACAACTATTTGTCTAAAATGGTATGGGGTTTTCTGCTTGAGCGGGTGGTTGGACTAGAAGACCTCCATTCCAACTCTGTTGTTCTGATATTCTGCAATTTTTATGTTAGATTGTGTTGTATTACTTGGAATTCAAAAAGAATAACAGTATGGCTCAAAGAAAAAATCAGCCAAAAGAGTGTGATAGTTAAACTGGGTCTTACTTAGTGGAGGCCCTCGATTTCGAAGAAATTAATCATGATTTCTAAAGATAACAGTGAGTTTACTCCAAATAATAATAAGCTTTGATCCAACAAAATGCATTTTGTTTCTAACAATGTGTTGATTATTGTCATTATTATAATACAATGTATTCTCAGGAAAATTAAGAAATATTCATGTATCCACAAGTGAATATTAATTGATACTGAATACACCATTCATTTTTTCTCAATTTTGTCTTAAATTGTGTGTCACTGAGCCTATTTGACAGCAGGTTTCACATATGTGTCATACAGTCAAAGTGTTTTTGTCTGGAACATCAGATAAGGAGCTTCCACAACTTCCATCACCAAACTGGATGGACCAAAGCACTCTGAATAAATCTACAAATTACATGAATTCTTCTATCCTGTTTTCAGTTAAACAGATTTTTTTTTGGCATTGGGTTTATGGGCCCATTAAAATCTCTAGAATATTGTATAATATAATAGTTACCTTTTTAAAATGAGAGGGCTTTTCAGAGAAGGCAGGGAAGCAGAGATAAGGACTCCAAAGCCTGTTACAAATCTCATCCAATACAAAAAAAGTAAAGTAGAGAATCCAGGTAAACAAAACCCCAAATAAACAACTATACAAAGTCAACTCCATTACTACCGAAGAAGTTTAAGGACGCCTTGCAAACAGGGCAATGTCCTCTAAACAAATGGCTGATTGTGCTTCCAAGCAGGCTCCTAGGAATGTCCCCATGTCCTGCCCACGGGCCAGATACATGCAGCCGTGGGGCACATCCAGCCCGTGAGCTGCCTGTCTGACATATGTGCACTAAAGAGTCTTCCTGTGGAAAATCCCCAGTTTTGTTTTATTTTTATTTCTGGTTTTTCGTACTGCATGGATTATATTTGAAGGATAATTGTGTGCCTAGTTTTCCATTGCCATGTGGTGTCAGTTCAACTGTGGTGATTTGTGGAGCATTATTTCTGACTGAGCATGCTATATGAATTTGCTATGTGTGTTCAACAATCCTTGGTTGAATAAATCATGACTCACCACAATTTGTAAATTCGACATTCATCATAGTTTAGTGAATTTGAAAACAAGGCTCTTTCCCCTACTTCTTATAAACTCTATAAACTTCCAAGAACGTAATCTTAGAATTTATGCTTGGTGCTATGGCCTAGTTAACCATAGAAAGTTTCTTAAACTTTATATGTACGGTACAATTAGAATTTACTGTAATGTTATATTTCATTTGACCTGAGGCACCACCTTGGAAAGCACAATGTCATATCATACCACTCCTATTTCCTATTATGGTCAAGGTAGTTCAAAGCCAACCTGTGATAAACTTCACATTTACTAACCACTTAGAATAAATAGGGATTACCACGATCCTGTAAAGGCTCTCACCAATTGACAAATAGTGAATGCAAACAATGTCATTCAGTCAAGGCCCCTCCCCTAAGCAGTCACCGATCCAAGAATAATAAAAAACCATCTATTTAGTCAGGTGGAAAAGAAGAATAAATTGTTAACTTGGAAAAATCTTTTTCCATGGAACTAGTCCCTGGTGCTCAAAAGGTCAGGGGCCACTGTTGCGTACTGAGTTCAGTAGTCATAGAAGGAGACAGTGTAGGTCAAACAGTAACCGTTTATTTAAAAAGCAGGATTATTAACAGCAAGCTCTCTCGGCACTCTGTTGTTGGTCAAATAGACAGAATAGACTGAACTCTGCACTGTGCAACGCATATGGTTATATACTGTTAGCCACTAGGCGGCAGCCAACAGGCATTCAAGGTTTTCCCGGGCAATCCCGGGGACCACAGACATCCTGTCTGGAGGCCTACAGGCTTCACCAACTTTAGCCCAGTGAACCAGCAAGTTCCCTTTAAGCATATACACTAATATTAACAGCCAATATGTAACAGCCACTGTTTTAGGAGGCAGAGAAACAGCCTCTTCACTCATCTAGTGCTAGAATAGCTAACCCACCTATACAGTATCTGCCCTAGGTAGTTAGCCCAAAGAGACATGAATCTAAAGAGCTGGTGGCCATGTTCCCAATCATATGGACTCTGTCCACTTCTTTAGACCCCCCCCCAAAAAACAAATTCAAATTATTCCCAGATTACAGGGGAGGAATTCTTCAGCATTTCCTTAGCATCTGCAACAACGGCTGCATTAAACCGCAAATAAATTAGAGTCACGTTGTGTGACAGATGCTGAGCAAATTCTTCCACACAGCCTTTTAAGACGATTTCTGAATCCTTCTACCCAAGAGATGTCACCTAAAACAAGGCCACCAAATAGCTATCTGCATATGCAATTAAAGGGAGAGGGTCACTTTGCCAACTTTACTGCCACTGGTGACACTCTAGATGTCACTTTTCCTGTTTCATTTCCTTCAACTCTTCTATGAATTATGAAGAGTAACAGGCTCCATGAAAGGGGAGAGGTCGCATGGCTATGACCCTCAACCCCTCTTATTCCAAGCAGAAACCAAGGCCTCGGATGGACCATACAGCAGCCCAGGAGAAACAACCTCCAGATTCCTCTGAAACCCATCAAGGCAAATCAGTTACTGAGAGCAGACCGATCTAATAGATTCTGTCTCTCTGTAGTGGGTAGTTGCACCAGGGAATGCCATGTCTATTCAGGGTATGATCCAACCATGTTCTAGTTCACACCAGGTTCTTGTCAACCATGTCAACTTTTTCTTTTATTCTTCACACAATAAAGATAGAAATATATGCAGTTTTTGGAAGTAATGCCTTTTCCGGTCAGATAATAAATAATCAGAATTCAGCTAATGCATATAATATACTTCTTCTTTGCTTCCCTTCGGTGTGCTTTCAAAAGAGTATGCACTGTAGCCAGTTTCTTTATGGCCTAATTTCTCCACCATTCCAAATGTATTATCTCTCTATTGGCAATAGGAATGCTTTCTTCTACAATGATGATTAACCTATCTTAAAATGTAACTGCTACTAAATTCCCCAAAGATGTAATCAAGAATTCCAGTTAAAACTTAGCTGATCACCCCTTATTTCAGTTAAATCTTGAAAAGTTTATTCCAGCAAAATATTGCAAATCCTTAGTCTGAATAGGAAAGGTTTTATAGAGTTTTATTTCTCCTCTAGTTAAAATGAATCATGGATGACTCATTGTTTAGCCGCCTTTCATTGATGGTAACTAACATATAACATGATGGAGGCGAACAGAGAAGAATCAGTGGGGTAGTTCCAGCCCTAGCAGAATCACCTCAAGCATCCCAATGTTTGAAGCTTCTGGTGGGAATTCTTGTAACTCTGAAGAACTGAAAGAGGCCGGCAGAGCGATCTCTGTTACAATGTGAAAAGTTGGAGCATACTCCCTGTTAGCACAGTACACAGAGGCCCTTAATTCAGCAAACTGGCACAGAAGTGCTATGGTATTTGCTTCTTGTTATAATTTTTTAAAAATGTAATGATGATTTTATTAAATGTAAGAAATGGTAGAAAATTGCATCAGGAGATAGTTCTCTGATAAACTTGTAAAGCCATGATAGATTTACTTCCCATAGCTCACATTTATATTCCATTTTATTACTTAGTAAACAACACTTTATTTGAGGCTTCATGTGACAAAGAAAGTACCTGTCATTTAAAATATGATGTCTTACACGTTCAGCTATGAACACTCCCTACCACACACAACCTTGCCTGTCCTTTTTATGAACATAGTCTTAAAACAGAACTTCCTTGATATTTAAGGATACAGTTTTTCCTTCACCACCAACCGTGGAAAAAACAGAGGGTCTATTGCACTGATGGCCAACCTATGGCACGCGTGCCAGTGGCGGCACTCAGAGCCTTCTCTGTTGCCGTCGCCCCAGCAAATGAAAAGTAGCAAACGAGAGAGATACATGGCTCACTTCCACCTTCCACTCTCCAAATTGCCCATCCTTCTGCTCAGCAGTCCAATTGAAGTGCTTCCTCCCTCCTCTGTATGGGGTAGGGCGGGTGTCTCAAATGCAGCATGGAGTCTGTGAGAGGAGGTGAGAGAGGAGAATACCTGGAGGGGAGCATAGTTCGCAACAGGCCACAGAAGCTAAAGTAGGCCGCTGGAGGGCTGCGAAAGGGCTGCCCTTAAAAACTGGAGAGGGGTTGTTGATGGCCATGGGGGGCGGGGTTGCACGTTGCCGTGTTGACACTTTGCGATACATAAATGGCTTTTGGGTTGCAGTTTGGGCACTCAGTCTCTAAAAGGTTTGCTATCACTGGTCTATTAGATTGAAAACTCTGCTTAATCAACACATGATAAAAACATGGCTGTTACTTATGTTATCATTTAATTGCAGATGAATTCATGTTTATTTATTTATTTCTTGGATTTGTATACTGCCCTTTTCCCCGGAGGGACTCAGGGCGGTGAACAGCCATAAAAATACAATAAAAGACAGGACATATACATATAAAAAACAAGACCAAATTTTAGAGCATGGGTATCCAACCTGGCAGATATAAATTTGAAGGAGGTTGACTTGCATTGGGAAAAGGTAGCCTAAATATTAGATACTGACGCTCAAATACTTCGGCCACCAAATGAGAAGAGAGGCCTGGTGTTGGGAAAGATGGAAGGCAACCAGGAGAAGGGAACGGCAGAGGAGGAGATGGTAAGACAGTGTCATCGAGTCAATGAACATGAACCTGGGCAAACCCCAGGAGACAGTGGAGGACAGGGGGAGAGGGGGAGCTGTCATGCTGTGATCCATGGGATCACAAAGAGTCAGACATGACTTAGCAACTAAACAGCATAGCTAAATGTTGCCAGTGTGATGCAAATGTTCTCCTCTGCATTGTACAAAAAGAAAAGAATTTGACCACTACCACCAAAGACTTACCTCCATGATAGGACTGGAAGCCAGGACCTTCTCTTCAATATTGGATTCGCTGGAAGAGCCTCCAACTGATGCAAAGAATCGCATGGCGTATTTGGCCGAGACTGTTTTGCCCGCACCGGATTCCCCGCTAACAATAATGGACTGGTTCTTCTCATCCCTACACAAATAAGGAGAAAGAGGAGGCAGAAGTTAATCAATATTTCTCTCTATTCTTGCCACCTCTGCCATTACTGCTTCACTCACGGCCTAGTCTTCTTTTTAGGAACGGGGTAGCACAATTTGACTTACTGCAGATTCGATTCCTCCTCTCCTAAAAATCTCTACCTTATTTATAATTCATTGACTGGAGAGCCAGTTTGGTCTAGTGGTTAAAGCCCCAAGCTAGAGAGCGGGAGACTGTGAGTTCTAGTTCCACCTGAGGCATAAAAGCTGGCCAAGTGACTTCGGGCCAATCACCCAGGGACTGTGAGTTCTAGTTCTGCCTTAGCCATGAAAGCTACTTGGATGACTTTAGGCCAGTCAATCTGTCTCAGTTCAACCCAACCTCACAGGGTTGTTTTTGTGGGGACAATAAGGAGCAGGAAGTTGTGCTGGATATGTTTACCATCTTGAGTTATTTGTACAATACTAAACGTGGAATATACATAAATAAATAAACATAAACAAACAAGCAAATGGCTGCTTTAGAGCATGGGCATCCAATCTTTTGGCTTGCCTGGGCCGCATTGAGTGATGGGGAATTGTCTCAGGCTGCGTATAAAACATGTAATAAAGTTAATGTATATAAATCACATAATAATAATAAAAGTTTGCAATCTTGTGGAGCTGCATTACCGACTGTTCAGGGCCACATGTGGCCTGCGGGCCATGTGTTGGACACGCTTGTTTTAGAGCATCCTGTATACCAGCCTTAAATTACCATATAATTCTTCCCTTGTAGTGATTTGTCATTAAACAAAAGTCTAAGGCCCTTCCAGCCAAATACCAAATAGTCACATCTTTGCAAAATAAATGTGCCATCTCTGTCATTCACAGCATTCAAACTTTTTATTATAAGCTATCACTTACTTCTGCCCAACAGGAATAGAAAACCAATTAGTCTTAAGGCTGATTTGGCAAACAGCTTTACAGGTAGCAATCTCAAACTTCCGCTTCCTTTCTGTTGCAGACATAAAATCTTCTCCAGCATGGATGTTGCCTAAACAGACCTTCTTCCGCCCCAGCTTTCCATTTGAAAACCTGGGGACATTGGCTGGCTTTTGGCAAAAGCCACATCCATAACAAAACTAC
This sequence comes from Pareas carinatus, assembly GCA_032468095.1. Taxonomy (NCBI): domain Eukaryota; kingdom Metazoa; phylum Chordata; class Lepidosauria; order Squamata; family Pareidae; genus Pareas; species Pareas carinatus. The sequence continues at coordinate 107,353 of JANHFO010001560.1, forward strand.
ATCCATGCCAAACCACTGGTGCACTTAACTATCATGGCTTCGCTTAATGACCATGATGATGAGTTGTTTGACATCTGTCATGTGTTAGGAGCCTGATGGGTAGGCTCCATTTAGGTTGTAACTCGAGGACTACCTGTGTGGGAACAGCAGTCAACGGAAGAACCTCATTGTCAGTTATGAGTTCCAACCATTCCATATATATAAGTCTTCCATTCGCTGTCTTCTCCCGGGAGGGGGGGGAGGCTGAGAGAGACCCTCTTAGTCATAAGAAATCATTTCAAACATTGATGATGCCTACAATTCTACAAGATCTGACTTTCCTCACTGGTGTGGTTTGTCTTCTGCAGCAACATCATTCCAGATCATCCAAAAGGCACCTAAATGCAAGCTGAAAGCTTTGATAATCAATCTAAGTGACTATTGATTCTTCCTGCACATAGCAAGGAATCAGTTCTTGTACTCAAAAACTGTCCACTTGCTCACACTGGTTTCCATTGTTGCTCTGAGCTGGGTCGCCTTATATCAAACCTTCAAGCACTGGGATCTTTTCAGATGACTGTAGTTTAATTAGTGCCATAGGCCACCAGTAGGCTAATTACAAAGGTTAATGACACTTCTTTGTATTCCTATCCTGTGCGTATCTTACTTCTCACAGAACCAGAGGCTCTGTTCTCTTGCTCTAGCCTTTTCATTTATCCCACAAATATTTTTGTGTGTGCAAAAATGACATTATCCATCAAATATCAGATCCCCTAACTTTCACTGAAAATCAAGGTATGTTTCTATCTTCATCTTTACCTTGATTTAACCTATAATCTTCTAAAAAGCACGGGGTGGGCTCTGGCAAAGCTTAGATTTGAGAATGAATAGACAACAATTCGTTTTTTGTTGGTTCATAAATGAAAAATGCAAGTGGTTAAAATAAACCCCTGCTGGCTACTTCTTTAGATTTTTTTTTGTTATATGTTCTTGAATTTTCTAATTTTATTAACCATTTTTTTCTGCATTTTGTTTCTATTTCCTGCACCAAATTCTCGAATTTGTCGATGATTTGGTATCGATCGTGGAAGATTCGCTAGAGAACACTGAATATGTTATGAGAAAGATTAAAATATTTGGAGAAATGGCGAGTTTAAGTATAAATAAATCAAAGACGATAATACTGACTAAGAACATATATGCAGAAGATCAGAAAAAATTGGAATTTAAAACTGGTTTTAAAGTTGTGAAAAGATACAGTATTTGGGGGTGACTTCTACTGAGGAAAATTCTAAGCTTTACAAAAATAATTATGGTAAAATATGGAAGGAGATACAATTAGATTTAAACAGATGGCAAACATTAGACTTGTCATTAACAGGAAGAATTTTAGTAATTAAATGAAATGTACTACCTAGATTGCTATTTTTATTTCAGACTATATTAATATTGTTTTTGAATTTTCTAATTTTAGTAGCACTTTTTTCTGCATTTCTTTTCTATTTCATGCACTGAAATCTCGAAGGAGTTCGTGTGTCATCATCTTCCCTTATTAACCTTTTCATAATTTGCATTGCCTCTTTTGTATTTTTTCACACTTAATTCTGATTTCGATCAGAGAGACAGACTAGCTGCAAAATGCAGTATGTCTTAATTATTATGAGATCGCTAAAATATTACCTTTGGATTACATAATATTTATATTTTAATACAAGAGATACCCATTAAGGAAAAGATGCCAAGTCTTACGGAAGACTTCTACAATTCTTCTCTTGCCTAAGACCACATTTTTCTTGCCCTCCAATTGTAGAACTAACATACTGTACTAGGGGAAAGAAAGATTTAATGAATGAGATTAGAAATATAACCAGCTCTTTCTACTGGTTCTAAATTGATCATATTTGCAATAATTATTTTTGCTTCACATGAAGGAATTGGATGTTCCTTGTCTATGTCAATGCTTAGTATTTTAGACTGCACAGAGAAGATCCAGGCCATCTCTTCTAAAGGCTTCCTGTAGGAACATTCAAAACATCAAGGCAACGTTTGACATGATAAGGGTGACCATCAACTCTACTATTATGTCTCTTCAGTTTGGTGACAGATTTCTTAGGCGACTAGCATCAACTGAAGGAAGCAGGAGCTACCAGCATAAGGCACAATTGCGGACTTAATTATTTGACAAACTTTCATTTTCTAATTTCATTTTATCCCAATCATAATGCTTAGAGGCAGGAGAGTCCACGGGGTATGGTTAAAAAATAAAACAACAACAGTTGAATTTTGATTGTATCTAAGCAGTCCTTTTTCTTTCAAAATTCAGTGAAAAGACAAAACAAACAAACAACCCACAGCAGCTCATGGACGTTCTGTGATCTTCTTCGAGAAGCTTTGAGGGCTTCTGAGGGTCTGTCACAATTGCCAAAACGTGTCATCCTCTGGAAACTGAGATAAATGATCAGTGCTATAAATCTTATTGTTTACTTCTGGGCCACAGTTAGATTCATGAGACTAATGCAGTTGACATTTTGAGGGGGGGAAAGGGAAGCAATGTGCAAGCATGGAGAGTCAGTTTGGTCTAGTGCAGTGATGGCGAACCTTTTAGAGACCGGGGGCCCAAACTGCAACCCAAAATCCACTTATTTATCGCAAAGTGCCAACACAGCAACACACACTCCCCCGTGGCCATCGATGACCCCCCCTGCGCCCCACCCGCAGCCGACACGTGCTGACTGTGGGCCTTCTAGTGGTCTAGCCCAGCTTCTGTGGTGAGCTATGCTCCCCTTCAGCCTAGCTCCTCTCCTCTCTCACCTTCGCCACAGACTCCGCGCCGCATTTGAGCCTCCCGCTTTACCCCAGACAGGAGAGGGAAGAAGCGCTCCCATTGGGCTGCTGGGCAGAGGGGCGGGTGATGTCAGAAACGTCCTCAGGTGCACATGGAGAAGGGGAGGGGAGACCCTCATCCCTCTGGCTTTCTAGCAAAGAAATCTGTGCTGGGGCGATGGCGTGCGTGCCCGCAGAGAGGGCTCTGAGTGCTGCCATCACCTTCGGGAGGAGGGCGGTATATAAATTCAATACAATTCAATAAAAATTAAATCACTGGTCTAGTGGTTAAGGCACCAGGCTAGAAAGGAGACTGTAAGTTCAAGTCCTGCCTTAGCCATGAAAGCCAGCTGGGTGGCTTTGGGCCAATCACCAGGAGATGGTGAGTTCTAGTCCCGAATTAGGCATAAATGCCAGCTGGGTGACTTTAAGCCAATTGCCAGGAGATGGTGAATTCTAGTTCCGCCTCAGGAATGAAAGCTGGCTGAGTGACTTTGACCAATGGCCATGAGACTGTGAATTCTAGTTCCGTTTTAGGCATGAAAGTCAGCCGGGCGGTTTGGGGTCAGCCTCATAGGTTGTGGTTTTAGCAAAAATAGGAAGATGTTTAAGTTTAAGTTTAAGTTTATTTACATTTTTATACCGCCCTTCTCCCCTAAGGGACCCAGGGCGGCGTGTTAGATATGTTTGCTTCCTTGAGTTATTAGAAAAAATATTAAAGGCAGGGTAGGAAAAAATAAATAAATGGAGACATATCTCCTCACAGGCATAGGGCATATTTGTTACTCGTCAATTGTTTAAATATTAGGAAATTCAGGAAACTTCTGGAGAGTCGGGACAAAGGATCAGCCCTTGGAGAAGGCTCTCCTAAGGGAATGCCATAAGACGTTTTTGTTAAACAGGGTACCATTTTTCATGTTATTTTTATCCTCTGCAAACTGCAAATAGACAAAGCATTGACATCACCAAGAGAATGGGGTCAAATATTGTGAGTCATTCCCCCACCTACATCTTTTTTAGCAAAATAAGTTCTAGAAGTTTAAGAAGCTTAAATCAACCATTTTCGATGACTTTCTGTACCTTCACAAAAGACCCCAAATCACATCACCAAACATTTATGGTTCCCCCCCCCCTGGAATTTGGTATACTTCTAAGTGACTCTGAAATATGCATCCCTGATACAGGTAGCCCTCAACTTACAACCATTTGTTTAGTGACCATTCAAAGTTCGAACAGCACTGGAAAAAAAGTAACTTTATGTGATCACCATTTGTGAACTGCCCAGCCAACTTCTGGCAATAGCACTTAGACTTATATACCGCTTCACAGTGCTTTACAGCCCTCTCTAAATGGTTTACAGAGTCAGCCTATTGCCCCCAATAATCTGGGTCCTTATTTTAGCGACCTCGAAAGGATGAAAGGCTGAGTCAATTTGAGCCTGTGAGAATCGAACTAACAAATTGCTGGCAGCTGGCAGTCACCCGAATTAGCCTCAGTGCATTCATAGAATCAGTGCATTCTAACCACTGCGCCACCACGGCTCTCTCTATGGCTTTTCCTATGACACGCAAAGTCAGTGGGGAAAGCTGAGTTTGCAGCTACTAAGATTGTTGGACGAGCAGGCACAAAATCAGCCAGGGAAGTGATTGAAGTCTGGGAAACGAGCTCCTTGTCAGTCAACAGGAGTGCTGATTTACCACCAGCTTAGGTGGTACTTGGGAGGAAGGGGCTTGGCAGCTCAAGGAAGTAACAGTCAACAACTTAAGAGCAAGCCATCAACACCTCAATCAACAACTAAAAAAGCTACCACATAAATACTACGCATAGAATAGCCCAAAGCACACATTCTGGTGAAAGAGACGCTCCCTGAAAATGGGCTCCAGAATGAATCTGAAAGTTCGGAAGACAAAACCTCCAGTCCCGGTGACCGACCTAGATTGGAAGCTGGGTTCACGTAATGACCACATCATTCATTTAACAACTGCAGTGATTCACTTAACAACCATGGAAAAATGCTTGTAAAATCTAGCAAGACTTACTTAACAACCATCTTGCTTGAGAATGAAAATTCTAATCCTAATTTTGGTTGTAAATTGAGGACTACCTGTAAAAGCAGTTACTGTTTGCCTTGAGCCACCTGAACTTAATGTTTTGAATATTCTTGAATTAAGCTGGCACCATGACGAGACAAGGAAGACGTGATAATTCAATCATCACTGTGCCTTCTCACAAGTACATCTTTTGTTGTTCTCTTGCTATCTGACACTCAAAATGGGAGTTCCTCAGCTATTACTTAGCCTTCTAGAGGAAGTGGCCACAATAAATGCCCGCAATGTGAGAATAAATAATTCAATCAAATAAACTTTTAATAATAATAAAAAGTCTAAGGGGGATAGAAAGAATGTTTACAATGGCACATAATTTATTCTAAACATGTTCCTCTGTTTAAGATGATCTTAGAAATGTTACAATGCTTTAATATTAAAAAAAACCCAGAAGAAATGGGGAAAAGAAAAATGAAGGGAAATTTTAAAAAAACATTTACACAAATGCAAAACAGAAAAAAATATAAAAGGAAGTAACAGAAATATATTACATATACAGAATCATTTAGGCTAATTTTAAACATCATTAAACTTTAATCATACAAAGTAATATTGATTTGTCTTTTCATTGCATCAATAGATATTTCAAAAATAGAAACTGAACATGTATTGAGAAATCGAGATTGCAAATCTGGAACCATGTTCTTTCTCTAACACTGAAAAGAAATAATTTTGGTTGCCCCACCCTCCAGTTCAATAAATCAATACATCTATACCTTTTATTTATAATACAGATGTACAGTTCTAATTTTGTACATAATGTGGAAGTTATATTTAACAGCACAGTCACAATTTAAGACATATTGGTCTTTGTGATTTATGGACAGTCAAGAAAAACAGGACAATAATGAGCAAACTCATATCAGCTGAATAATTGTTCCTTCATGTTATTCTTCCAACATAGTTTTTTATTTTTATTTGTTTCCCGAATTTAGGCACCACCTATCTTACTCTCAGAGTGACTCCCTGTTAATGAACATAAAGAAGCTTACCTCAGAATTTGAGGGAAAATTTTTACAAAATGTTTTATAGATGGCATTTGGACCCGAAAAGGTTAGCGAATATGTATCCAAATGTTCAAGCTAAATGTTGGAGATGTGATTGTGAAGATGCTACCTATTTTCACATTTGGTGGACTTGTAA
>JANHFO010001562.1:146622-160603 GCA_032468095.1 Pareas carinatus
TTGTGGACTTCAACTCCCAGAATTCCTCAGCCAGCATAGCTGGCTGAGGAATTCTGGAAGTTGAAGTACACAAGCCGTAAAGTTGCCAAGGTTGGAGAATCCTGCTTTAGGAGAAGTTCCCATCTGCCACTAAATCAATGAAACTTTCTGATTCTTGTATCTTAAGAGAAACATGGTTAGAAATATCAAAGGATAGGGAACCGAGGCAGACCCCTGGGAAAGTTATGGATTTGAGTTATCACTTACACAAAAGGCAATACCGAATGCAGTTATCTTTAACAATTTTGCTATGGGGATGTCATTCAAGTCTGAACAATACCTAAATGCCCTCCTACAATTTCTCCTATTGTACATTGGCCATTAATTCCACTTCTTATAATGCAATACTACCTATCACTGTTTTACTCCCATCATTTTCTTTGAATCGATGAAGCTATGTTCTTAGTAGATCCAGGCTCGGAGAATCAATTTTTGCAAAATTGCAATAGGTTGAGTCTTTTTTAAAAATATAATGCGCAGAATAGTTTATGAACTTAAAATTGCTGAATGTTCCTCCTGGTGCGTGAAAATGTCAGCCCCATGATGTTTCGGTCATTATATAAAATTGAGCTAGCAACTTAGGAATACTTAAAATGGTTTTTCTTCTCATTTTTTTTTTAGAAAAAATTGCTCGGCGAATCAATGCTAGAAATGTCAAATGACCTAAATATCCTGTAATAATATAAATACTTCTAAAAAGGATGGAAGAGAGAAAGTTTACTTTCTGGCTTCGTCTAAGCAATGCAGTTGTTCAAACTTTTAAAACTTAGAATGTAATGGGGGCGCATTTTACGCACATTTCCAAAAGAAAAAAGTTGCTTCTCATTATTGCACTCAACAGCAAGCTAATTAGAGTTAACCACCTGCAATTCTATACATTCACTGATCTGTAAAGGAATACCCAGGAACTGTCAGCCATACAGATGCAAAAAAAAGCCTCTTTTAGGGAAAATGTTGCTGCATTTGTTTCCCAACAGGAAGGAGAGGCCTACTGTAAAATCGCAAAAATAGAATAGAAATCATATAATTTGTGAATCACCCTTGCCAGGTTCAAGCCTGTGTCTTTACTTTCTTCTAGAGCAGAGGCCTCCAACCTTGGTCCCTTTAAGGACCATGTTGGCTGGGGAATTCTGGGAGTTGAAGTCCACAAGCCTTAAAGGAACCAAGGTTGGAGATCTCTGCTCTAGAGATAACAACAAATTCAAAAAACACAGGCAACAGTGATAGGGAAGAAAACTTATTTGCTTAAAATTTATCTTACAAATGCCCTCTTAGTTACGTACGAATTGCATGGCCTGATTAATGTAGGAATGCCAGGCTGAGACAACAGGAAACTCACCAGCTGGATCTGTCCATGCCTCTTGTATTTAAGGACTTGTAATACCGGGTATATTGAAAATGAGAATATTTCCATAGCGCCTTGCGGGATCATTATGTGAACATATTCGAGATATTTAAGTTAGACTGTTAGATTTATAGAATACAGAATAACGGGATTGGAAGGGACTTGGGAAGTCTTTAGTCCAGCCTTCTGCTTGGGCAGGAGACCCTAAACCAGTGATGATGAACTTATGACACGCGTCCACAGTGGGCACTCTGTTGGCACGCGAGCCAAGCATCACCTCAGAGCTGAGCATGCTCACAAAGAGAGTAGCGGCGCCAGGCAATGACATCACAGGGCCCCGTGCATGCTCAGAAAGAGAGTAACAGCGCCAGGCGATGATGTCACGAGCAGCAACTCATTAGCCGTGACTCGTCCAGTCACTCGCTGCTCAAAAGGTTGGCCATCACTGTCCTATACCATTCTGGACAACTGGTTGCCCAGGCTCTTCTTAAACGCTTCCAATGTTGGAGAATTCACAACTTCTGGAGACAAGCCATTCCACTGATTAATCGTTCTATCAGAAAAAAATTCCCTTTAGTTCTAGGTTGGATCTCTCTTTAATCATCTTCCATCCATTATTCCTTGTCCTGCCTAGAAATTACGAATAATTATGAACGGGTCTCCATTTAGCAATAATTACCTCATTTGCAGTACAAAAATGTGGCCTCCTACATTTTTCTGGCTTGAGGAAGCAAGAGAGATAATGGGGCTGGACCAAGACAATATGACCTCTATGTACTTTCTGAGAAAATGTCTCATCTCTCTGGATTATTTTGTCTTCAAGTATGGAGAGGAAAAGCATGTAAATGTGTTTATAACAGCCAGGAGAGCTTTGAAAACAAGATTTTGGAACATTTTCAACAATGTCCATGACGGATGATTACCTGGAAAGACAGACTCATTTATTTAGCCTTCATTTTAGCTGGTTTTATCCCCGTGGGGTCTAGATTGACCAAGGTCAACAGTTGGCACCAGACAAGGATTGGTCTTGGGAGACCTCTGTAAATCCCAGGAAGCGGCAAAGAAGACAGCCAAACATCTTCACTGGGTCACAGAGTAGCCGACTGAAAAAGGCAAATGTTAGGGAGATGAACTCAAGTGCATGAACAGAGGTTGAGCTACAACAGCCTTCATTTTCCACTGAGTCATTCCAAATAAACAAGCCAAAACTTCAGCATGACTGTAAAATAGAGCTGAGTTTCAGGAACAGATCATAAGACGAGATGAAAACTAAATGAGGCTCTTTGAGGGAAGAAAAACATGGGCATTAATGCCAGCCAGCATGATAAAAACGATGAAATAAGAGTTAAAATTATGAACGGTTGGTTAGCAATGCCCTGAACAGCAGGCTGACAAAACAGGAACGAACATTTTATTTATGTGTTTGGAGCCTGCCTTTATTATTTTTACAAATGACTCAAGGTGGCGAACATACCTAATATGCCATCCTCTTTCTATTCCTCCCCAACAAACTACTGAGATGGGTTTCAACTGAGAGTGACTGGCCCAAGGTTTGTCTGAAATAGTATAGGGTTTCCTGCTTGAGCAGGGGTTGGGCTAGAGGATCTTCAAGGTCCCTTCTCATCCTTTTATTTTATTAAGGTTAGCCAGCTAGCTTTCATGATTAAGTCAGGATTTGAACTCACGTCTCCCAGTTTCTAGCCTGATGACTTATCCACTAGACCCCATATGTCAAACAGGTGGTTCGCGGGCCGGATACGGGTCGCGGATTGCCAGTACCTGGTCCATGGGCTGGGCATGGCGGTGAGCGAGGCGCTCCTAAAGTGTGAGTGACAGCATGGGTAGGGTGTTTTTGGTCATGTGGAGGGTGCATCGGTGGCCACGGGGGGATCAGTGGGGTCCATGGTAAGGGTCTGCAGTGGGTGTCCGTGGGGTGTGTCCTCAGGGATCATGAGAAGCACACGGGTGGTGGTGGTCTCAGGGGGGTCGTGATGGCTGTGGCGTCAGTGGTACTGGCCCGCAATGACAGTGGGTCTAACACCCTCGCACTAGACCAAACATCTACAAGAAGAGTGCGTAATAAGTTATAAATAGTTGAGATGATGCAACAAACGAGGACTGTAAAGAGGATCAAAATTCTAATTGTTCCACGGAAGACCAGTGGTCAGAGTATATTTATTTCAAAGCTAAGCCGCTAAGCCGGGATACAGGATTATATGTTTGTAGTGACGGCTTTGGAATGTCCTCATTTTTGGACATGCTGGATGGATTGAAATAAAAGTGGTAACACTGTATTTTAAACTAATTACATTCATTGACTGAAACTGCCGTTTCTCCCGTGGATCTTTCTCATTCCTCTTTCATTCATCCTCATGGCATATAATTTAGGTTGCATTGAGAGTGTGACTAATTTTATGTCACCCAGTGAGTTTTCATAACTGAAGATTGACTTGAAATCTCCACCTAAGTCCATATTTCAATCACTGCACTCACTACATGCAAGAGTTTTGATTCATTGCTTTTTAAAATTATGTATTATGAACCCAGGGTAAATCAAATCCTGTGTTAGTTGGGAAAGAGTAAAAGGATGCTCAATTCTTCCTACTGGTAGGAGAAGCTCAACGAAACTCATATGTAACACAAGAGCTCCCAATGTGCTCTTCTTAAGAATAAACCAAAGCTTTTCGCTCTGATGAGTTAATGGATGAATAAGGCAGCTTTTGATTCACACATAATAAACTGTGGACAAAGCCATCAAGGCAACCATTTCAGCTGGCAGGATGATCCGAATGAAAGTAATCAACAGAATAACAAAGTGGGAAGGGACCTTGGAGATCATCTAGTCCAACCCCCTCCTCAAGCAGGAAAGCTTATACCATTTCAGACAAATGGTTGTCCTGAGTAATGCCCTAACATTATAATTGCTCTTGAATACCAGCGGATCCCAAATTCTAAGTGATAAATATGATTTATCACCGCATATAAATGCAGCCATACCTTTAGCAAGAAAAAGGAGATAAGGCTTCTTTCTCAGGGAATATATACCTAACAAGGAAATGTGGTGAACGGCAGGAGTTTGATGAATCAACGGATTGACAGATGCATTTGTGTGTCTGTCTTGGAAGATAGAAGCCTACAAGATTTAAGAGTCCTAATAAGGGACTAGCGCATGGGGGGGGCTGTCTTCTGTTATCACCTGTCTCAGTGATGGTGAACCTTTTAGAGTGCCCAAACTGCAACCCAAAAGCCAGTTATTTATCGCAAAGTGCCAAGACGGCAACATGTGCCCCCCCCCGTGGCCATTGGAACCCCCCCATCTCGCCCATGGTCTACCCGGGCTCGCCGCAGGCCTTCCAGAGGTCTTCCCCTGCTTCTGCAGCCCGCTGTAAGCTACGCTCCCCTCCAACCTAGCTCCTCTCCTCTCTCACGTTCGACACAGACTTCGTGCCGCATGTGAGCTGCCCACCTTATCCCAGATAGGGGAGGGAGGAAGTGCTCCCATTGGGCTGCTGGGCAGAGAGGCGGGTGATGTCAGAAATGTCCTCAGGCGCATGTGGAGACAGGGAGGGGAGTCCCGCGTCCCTCTGAATTTCTAGTAAAGAAATCTGTGCCGGGGCGATGGCGCCCGTGCCCACAGAGAGGGCTTTGAGTGCCGCCTCTGGCACGCGTGCCATAGGTTCGCCACCACTGGTCTATCTCCACTTCCATCTGTGATGACCTTGAAAGCAGTTTCCAAGACAGTTTGCTGGATACAGATTCTGGATTTCTTTGGAAAGCAACAAAAATAGTTAGCGCTACACCTTATGGGCTGCATTAGAACCTAAGCCACGGAGACAATTCCCTGTTGGCAAGACTGTGCTCCATGCCAGACTTCGAGGAAACAATTTTAGATTTGGAGCTCTCTGGCACATAGGCTTCAGTGCCAAATAAATGATAAAATTCACAAACATTTCCCAGTCCTTTATTTTTCGTTTTAAAGCATATTTTTACTGCTTGCCTAATTTGTCCTGAAACAAAGGCTACACACATTATAGAATGATTTGCAGATGTTGAAATCAGCATTTCTACTTGTATCTAGGGAAGCATCATATATGTTTGCGTGTCTCTCTGCGGTTTTCTCTTTCCCTTGGAACCCTACTCCGAAGGACAAAATGCTTACATATATGTACATTCTGAAGAGTGCCAAAGCTACAGGGCTGCCAATCATGCGTGGCTTGCCAGAAAAAGCTGTGATTTATACACATGTGCCATTCATGAATATATACTGTTTGCACGTACTTAACACTCAGAAAAGATAGCAAACGAATTGAGCTGTAATGCACACTCTTGCAAATGGCTTCCAGAACTGGTCATCCTGCATTATTATTTTAGGAAGTTATTTTATTTTATTTTTAACTCATGACTGGTAAAAGAAGAATTGCTTTCTAATTTTCAGTGATTTAATTTTCGCCTCTTCACGGAAACCTACTGCTTTTCTTATAGATAAACTAGGCTCGTACTAGAATTAGAATCACAATTCTATTTGCCAAGTGTGTCTGGACACACAAAGAATTTGTGTCCGGTGTACATGCTCAATACTTACATACAGGCTACAATTGACAAACTGTGGTCTGTCAATTGAGAAACTAGGCCCGTCTTATAGATAAACTAGGCCTGTCCTTCGAAAGATGCAGCAAAGGTTATAGCTGGAGCATTTATTGCACCAAGATTGCAACCTTTCAACATTTCAGCCTTTGTAATTACCAGGTTTGGAATCCATGGTCTTAAAATAATTTTGTTTCCTCCATCTGCTTCAGAGTTGAAAAGAACCATGATTATCCAATGTGCATAACCCAAGATCAATCTTTCCACAAAATCACATTGGCTTTCTTCAACTTTGTCCTAACTAGTAGTTGCTCTGCTGGTGTCCTTTATCACGAGATATTAACAGTGTTCTCAACCTTGGCCCCTGGAAGATATGTGGACTTCAACTCCCAGAATTCCTCAGTCGGCCATGCCGACTGAGGAATTCTGGGAGCTGTAGTCCACACGTCTTAAAGTTGCTTTGGCAGATGTGGCCTACCGGCTCAGAACAGCCAAAGGATCCCAGGTTTACGACGAAAACTGTGGTGACACCATTTCAAAGCACTGTTAAGCGGTATATAAGTCTAAATAATAAATAAATTTCAGTTTCAAGGAAGAAACCTCTCCCCTGGCAATCCTCCTCAAAAAATCACCCCGATCGCCCTCACTCCGGAGTTAAAAGCGTCAGGAGCACGACTTCTAACGTTTTTTTAAATTTAGAGGTAGAGAATAAATATCGAGGCAAACGTGCCGAATTTCTCTCTCTCTCTCTCTCTCTCTTTTTGCACACTACGTAGAACAGGACCCTCAGCGTGCAAACCGAGCCAGGGAATGCACTCTGCAATTTCTGAAGCTGAGAGCAAACCAGATTTCGTCAGTGAGGTTTTGGCAACCGAAGGCATTCTGTAACTAGTTTTCATTTCCTGATAAATGAACGGTCCAGGGGGAAAAGCCAGGCCGAGGAGTTGGAGGGTTTTTTTCCCCCCCGCATTTTATTTTTTTTAAATTTGCAATTGTGGAGACACGGCTGAAAGACTCCTCGACGGAGCCAGGCTGCCGAGCCAAACAGCACCAAGCGAGGAGGAAGAAGAGGAGGACGGGGGGGGGGGGGCTTGGAAGGCCCAGTCCCATTAAAGCTCTTACTGAAGAACAATGCGTGCCATTCACACATGGGACAGCCTTTTAAAAAAACCCCGAGAGGGACCGAGAGTCCACTTCCTGTATGCCTCTGTCGAGCCACTACACGCTGGAAGACGGAAGAGAATCAGCACAAGCCAGCTTTTAGCTGCGCTTCTGCCCGGCGCGTTTTTCAAAACAAACCCTCATACCGAGGAAATCCATTCTGAACGTGTTACCGATCAATCAATCAATCGATAAAAGCGAAGCCTGGGGGGGCGGGGGACAAAAGAAAATGTGAATACCCCAAAAAACGCAGACGAAGCTTCCAAATTTGAAGGAGGCGGATAGCTAGGTTGTTGTTTTGGGAATCTTTAAAAAAGCCATGTTTTGGAATCCAACGCACCCTTGTTTTCCCTGAAAATAAGACCTCCCTGGAAAACAAACCCTAGTCTGATTTTTCAGGATGTTTGAAATAGAAGCCCTACCCACAAAAATAAGCCCCAGTTCAGATCGTCAGCCAGAAGGACGCATTGAGTACCGTATTTCCCCCCGGAAATAAGACCTAACCGGAAAATAAGCCCTAGGGCATCTTTTGGAGCAAAAAAATTATTAAAAAACCGGTCGTAAACCACTAAAACCTCACATTTTTAAAAAAAATGGTCGGGAATGCAACAAATGAGGTAGTCGTACGACCATGTTGCTAAGTGAGAAATGAGTTAAGTGACTTTGGCCCCACTTTACAACATTTCTTGCCACATTTGTGAAGTGAATCAGAATATCAGAACAGAATAGCAGAGCTGGAAGAGACCTTGGAGGTCTCCTCAGGCAAGAAACCCCATGCCATTTCAGACAAATGGTTGTCTAATAAGTGCATCTGGCTTATCCATTGACTTTGCTTGTCAGACGTTTGCAAAAGGGGGTCGCATGACAGCTACAACCGTCATAAACACGAACCCGTTGTCAAGCATCTGAATGCAGATCACATTTCCATGGGGATGCTGTGACGGTCGTAAGTGTGAAAAATGGTCAGGAGTCAATTTTTCAGTGTCTCTGTGACTTTGAACGGTCACTAAACAAACTGCTGTGTATTACTCTATCTGTCTGTCACCTGCCCACCCATCGTGGTCTCAAAGGAAGATCGTATTTAAAAAAAAACAGAATATACTGCCACAACTTCAGGCACTTCATGGCACACATCCCCCAAGTTAACAGATTAAACTTTTCAATTTCTGACAACAATACCAATCTGAAAAGAACGCACGTGACACTAACTCTATGAAAACATGTTTATTTCCTGTCTCACAGGAAATATGGGGTGGCACAGTGGTTCGGGAGTTAAGACACTGGGCTTGTTGACTGGAAAGTCAGCAGCCCAGGTCGAGACCCAAGTGAGTTCCCGTTACTTGCCCCAGCTCCCGCCCACCTAGTGGTTTGAAAGCATGCGAATGCGAGTAGATAAACAGGCACCACTTCGGTGGGAAGGTCATGATGTCATGCTGGCCACACGACCGCAGAAATGTCTTTGGACAGCGCTGACTAGCGGAGTAAAATCTGCAGGGACTTCTTAACTTTACATAGTGCATATAATAAGACAGTATAGGCAGCCCTTGGCTTTGAGCTGCCCATTGGGATCAGAACTTCTGTTTCTAAGCCATGTGGTCGTTAACCGAGTTGTGTCTGATTTTATGACTTTTTTTGCCATGTGGCTGTTAATGGAGTTGTGCCCGATTTTATGACTTTCTTGCCACGTGGTTGCTAACTGTGTCTGATTTTATGACCTTTTTTTGCCACAGTCATTAAGTGAAATCACTGCAGTCGTTAAGCGAACCACACAGTAATTCAGTGAATCTGGCTTCCCCTCCAGGGAAGGTCAAAGATGGCGACTAGGGGATGCTTGCAACCATTTTCAATACATGCCAGTTGCCAGAGTCTGTGTTTTGTTCATGTGACTGTGAGGATGCAATGGGTCATAAGTGTGAGGATCAATTGTATGTCATTTTTTCCAATGCCGTTGTGACTTTGAACAGTTGAGGACTACCTGTAGTGAAAGGGTGGTAAAATAAGCTAACAAATTTGCTGACTTCAGCAGAAAAACACTTTACACCAGTGCGAAGAACCAGGAAATAGGAATTGTCACATCAGTGACATCTACAGTTCTTTAGGTTTGCTGTTTGGTTAACTAGTGCTAATTAGGAAGATGTTTCAGCTAGGAAGAAATATTAGTTAAGGCTCTTGATGTGATGTTGAGCCTTAATTATTTATTAAATTGACTGATATCTATATAGATTTATATTTCTAAAATGCAGACTCCACCATCTCATCAACAGCTTTGGCTTTGTTGACCTAGGAGCATGGCAAGGAAGATATTTTGATACATCTGGAAAGAAACGTACTTTTCTGATTTTAAGGAACAGATACAGGAAACGAATTTGCTATCTAACTGAAAAGTCTGTGTGTTTTACGAATTAGAAGATGCCACTGTAGATTAGCGGGCGGTCTAGATTCAAGAACAAATGCAAGGACTGCATTAATTTTATATTGTTATCTACAGTCAATACCTGTACATGGATATTTTTTCTTTTGTCATATTTAGTTTCTTAATCATTATAACATATCTATCTACGATTCCTATTTTCAATGTACAATATAACCATGATATGTCTTTTTTCTCTGCTGGTGATGCAGTTTTTTTGCCTGTCGTTTTGGTGCTTCATTATTTCAAAATAAATAAATGCTTTAAAAGGGTAGCTCTCTCGGGAATTTTGTAAGTAGAGGATGACAGGCTGAGGCATCCCCCTTTGTGAAAACTACTGCTACATTCCCCCAAAAGAAGGGGACCCTTTTATTATTATGTCCAGCAACTGCAGAAAATTATTTTACATACTGGTATATTCATCTGGAATCTTGTCCTAAGCTATCTGTGATCATGGCCATCACAGCATCTTACAGTAATAATTCCATATGCTGGAGGAACAATATTACCTATGAAGGAACAACCTTACCTACGATGCTTTAATCATTTAATTGAGAGAATTTTGCATTTAGAGGTGAATGTTACGGGGAAGAGGTTGCATCATAGTTTACATCCTTAGAAGAGAATATTTGCAGCTCAGGGTTGAACCCGTGGGATCCTTGCTGCTGTCTTCTGAGCTTGGTGGTTTTCCTGCAGACGTTTCACTATCAAACTAGGTAACATTATGAGTGCACTGATGACGATACCTAGTTTGGTAATGAAATGTCTGTAAGAAAACCACCAAGCTTAGTTAGAGAGCACCAAGAGTGCTCACAGTTTACCTCCATTCTGGGAAATAAACAAGCAAACAGAAACAACATTCTTGTCGATCCTTTTCTGGTTAACACATCGATTGGAGCACCAATGGTGTGCAAGTAAAACACACATTATCTGATTGTAGGGGAAGCTTGCAGCACAAAATATATGTCTCCTTTTGCCCCTAACAGATTAAAACAGTGACACAAAAAGCTGCAAGATTGTTTTCAGGGGCTCTCTCTTAAAATCCTTCTTACAGTACAGCCATTCATGGGCTCCTCCAAAAGCTATGAAGAACCCAGTTATTTGCTCTCATGACTGAGACGGTATGTAGCTTGATTAAATATAAATAAATAAATAGGATATTTCCTAAAGATCAAACTCCGGTTTCTCGGCAAACCATTAGCGGGCGGCTTAGCTGATGCTATGCAAAAACGCTAAGCAACTCCTCCTCACATTCTTGGAAGCAGGACAAAAATAAGGTTGTTCAGTTACAAAGAAAAATGTTTTATGGAGCGCTCTCCGAAAAGCAGAAAAAGCTGGGCAATTATGCCCTGTCGCAGAACTCTGTGGCTGGCTTACCGTAAAAATCTGGATCCTACATGAATGAGCTTTCGTGGCAGACATTCAAGGAATTCTCGCTAATGGCCTTTGCCCATGTTGAGAGGGAAAAGTTGGGTTCACGCTCCTTTTTCAACAGGGACCAAAGAGTGCCATTGAAGCATGAGAGGATTTTTTTTAAATAGCTTTAAGGCTAGAAAGGCAAGTAAAATAAATTGAGCCGTTCTTTCTTGCATTAGTCAGCATTTCTGGTAAGCTGCCTTAATTTTCTTCCCCCTGAGTGGTACATTCCCCTATCACTGTCTGACATCCCTTCTCCGTAACATAGATGTCTCCATCTTCATATCTCAGCTGGGGAATTCTGGGAGTTGAAGTCCACAAAGCTTAAAGCTGCTGAGATTGAGGAATGCTGACACAGATCATTTTATGTATTAAGATTTTTACCCCACCTTTATTACATTATAAGTAACTCAAGTTCAGGAACGCGCCTTACTCCTCCTATTTCCACCCAACAACAACCCTGTGAGGTAGATTGGATTGAAGTCGCCAAGCTGACTTTCATGCCTAAGGTAGGACTAGAACTCACAGACTCCTGGTTTCTAGGCCAGCACCTCAACCACCTCACCAAACTGGTTTAATTATCGTGCTTGATGCTTTGATCCAAACAGGAATATTGTTTAATTCCACAACTGGTCGGCAGCTACAATATAAAAACCAAAAGGCAACTTTCTTGTGTGCCCAATCACACTTGGCCAATATAGAATTCTATTTCTGTTTCTATTTTCAAAAAGCAAACTTCAGGTGCTTTGAATTCCTCAGGTTTAATCACAAATTGAAAAATAAATTTCCTGCAGCCCATCTGGGAATTTCGCCTTCTCTGGAGAAATCTATAGCCATATTTATTGAAATGTGCGCTAGAGTTTTTTTCCAGAGTTATTGATACCTGGGGTGAAGTAAGAGTGCACATCCCGCGTTTTCAAGCATTAAGAATAATATATAAATACGGTCATTTCAACACATGTGATCTCGCTTTCAGAATCATCCAGGGGTGGTGGATGCCATGATAAACACCACCGCTGTTAAATCAAGCAATCCTTTGACCAATCTGAGATGTAACTAGGACCTTATGTGGAAAAATAACTTTCTCTTCCTAGCAGCAAAATAAACTAATCCTCGAAATGAGCGAGACTTTTTCAGGAAACTTTGAACTTCTGTGATATTTTTAAGTCGAGAAGAGACATCTTATGGAGTGTCTTGGTGGCATTTTCAAATCTCCAGAAATTCATTTTGTGGATATTTCATATAACCACCTGACAAAATACAATTGCCTTATCCTTTGTAGAAGGTTTAGAATGATTTCAGGCATAGGGTCTATGGAGAATGATTACAGTAATAAAAGCTCACTGAATCCAACCCACATTCAGTGAAAGAAAACAAATTATTGAGTATTTACACTCAACGCTTATCTAGGCTCTGTATTCACGTATCCTATGAAGATCTAAGAGTTTTGTCTAGAAGTGCAGATGACAGGAATTAAAAGTCCATCAGGTCTGCCTGCCAGCGACAGTTAAAAAATAAAAGAGAAAGATTCACGCAGGCACGCCATTGGAAAAAGAGATTACAGGTAGTCCTTCACTTATGACCACAATTGAGTTCAAAATTTCTGTTGTTCAGTGAGACATTTGCAACCTGTCTTGCCACAGTTCTTAAGTGAATCGCTGCAGCTGATAAGCTAGTAACCCAGTTGTTAAGTTGAATCTAGCTTCCCCCACATTGACTTTGCTTGCCAGAAAGTTGCAAAAAAATCCGCGAGCTTGGAACACTGCAGTGGTCATAAATAGGAACCAGCTACCAAGCATCTGAATTTCGATCACATGATTATGCGGATGCAACAAAGGTTGTAACTATGAAAAAGTCCCATTTTTCTATGCCGTTGTAACTTTGAACAGGCACTAAGTAAACCGTTGTAAGTCGAGGGCTATCTGTATAAGCTACTCAAAGACAATGTGTAAACAGAGAAAAAAGGGGGGGAATCCATCTAGTAGCCCTTTTCGCACCCTTTCTTGGAATTTAGCCCAGTGTAGACGTTTCATCCAGTCCAAGTTATTCACAGATCCAGTAGAACCAGTTCAAATTCATCTAAAAATTACTCCATGAACCAATTGAACCGAGCACTAGATGGTTATGCCTCTCAAATTAATCTTTCTTTCTGCACATTTAAATCTTGGCTACCTTTGCTCGTATTTCAAAATTCAAAACTGTGATTTACTCATGAGAAGAAAAAAAAAGCAATATTTTTCTGCTCCGGAATCCTGTAGTTACAATTGCTTGACGATGATAAATGGCTGCTTTCTGAGATTTTCACTTATAAGAGCTGGCACAGTTGTTTTATCCAAAGGAATGGTGTGTCCATTCTGCAGTATTCATTTTGGGATTAAGAATATACTGTCTCCAAGAGCTTCATTTGGTTATTCATCCCCATAGCTAGTTTTAGAAGGAGTTATTTTTTTCACTAAAAATTTATTGCATTTGTAGCCATCTGCTGGGGTGGGAAAATAGACAGGATTTTGGACTGTTGGAGGTAAAGAGGATTTGCATACAAATAAACCGATCAAAGCACAATCCTTCCCTTCCTGCTTGAATTTTAAAGAATGGATTTCAATGTCCTGTTAAGAAAGATTTAACAAATGGGAACTGTTCTACGCAATGCCTGCGTAGATAATAAAGCAATTTACAGGTAGTGATGCTGGCTGGGGAATTCTGGGAGTTGAAGTCCACCCATCTTAAAGTGGTCAAGATTGGGAAACCCTGCTCTAGATTAACCGGCAGGGAATTTCTTCCAAAAAGCATTTGAATGCGAATCTCTTTCAAGGCTACCTATCCCATAAGCTTGAACCATCAGCTTCAGGTTAATAGATGTCTAGCTTTCAGAGCAAGTTCTCACTTATTACCTCAAAGAGAGAGAGAGAAGGTCAAAAACTCTGAAATAACTCCCAAACCACAGACACAGTTTCATTTTCCTCCCAGTCCCAAATCCTCAATGGAGAGATGCTTTCACTCAAAGGAAGAAAAGGGGAAAGAGAGTG
>JANHFO010001562.1:172330-187459 GCA_032468095.1 Pareas carinatus
GATGGGCTCCAGCATGAATCTGAAAGCTTGGGAAACTAAACCTCTGGTCCCAGTGACTGAGCCAGATTAGATCCTGCAACGTTTCCCTCAGACGCGTGTATTTGCCTTCATTCGAGAGGAGGCTTCGCCTTACTGAGGCTTGGGGCTGGGAGGGGTGAGGTGCCCAATGGCCAGTGCCAGGATTGCCATCACTAAGTGATGCAGTCGCATGATGTCGCATTTTACAACCACATCGCTCAGGGATGGAAATCCCAGGCCAAATTACTGTCGTAACTCAAGGCCTTCCATTATAGGCAAATTTAATCCTGGCTGGGAAGGAAAGGTTTAAGAAAAATAGAAGTTTGATTTTTGATATATCGAGGCTAGAGTGACTTCAGAAAGCAGTTAGATACGCAAGGAAGGGAATGATTTCAGTTGCGGGCCATACTACTAAACACATAATAATAAATTCAAAAAATCGTGTCACGGCTCTGTAAGTAGTGGCACGGCCAGGCATGCGGAAAATAAATAGGAAAACTGTTGTGTGGGAAATTTTGTACAATTGCTGCAAAACAATGTAGTGTTTCTGTTCTTCCTCCTCAATCGAGCAAAATGGTGGGGAAAAGATAAGAAGGAAGACCCTACAGATAGTGTGAGTAGGAAAGTTGGAACCAGCCCCAATAGAGGCTTAGACACTTGTGTTTCTGGTTATATCAACTTACCTTTTCTCTTTTTATCTGTATGCTAGCATGAAGAAGCACATGCTGAAGGATGGAGATTAGGCTTAGGGGACTGCTCTAAGTTGAAATGTCAGCTTTATTTTCCCCAGACATTCAACATCAAGGTTGCACCCAAAATAGAATACATGTGCTGCTATCTTCTGTCTTTTCTTCTGATACGGAAACTAAGTCTGTGATGTGTTGTTCTATGTACTGTTTGCACAGTTATAATTGTGGATGAACATCTGTCAAACCCATGTACCTGGGAGGCACACACATTCTCTCCCTTCCTCTGTGTGCATATGTATGCGTGTATCCTGCTCACCTAGCAGTTCAAAAGCATGCTGATGCAAGTAGATAAATAGGTACCACTTCAATGGGAAGGTAATAGTATTCCATGTACCTCGGCGTAGAGTCATGCTGGCCACATGACCACAGAAGCTTCTTTGGACAATGCTTGGTAAGAAATGGAGATGAGCATCGCCCACTAGAGTCGGAAATGACTGCGCATTGGAAACTGTCTGTCTGTCTGTGTATGAGTCCCTTCGGGGAAAAGGGCGGTATACAAATCCAATTAAATAAATAAATAAATAAATAAATAAATCATCATTCATCATCATTTTAGTCATTCTCTATCCACTGCAAGATGAAGGCATCTTTTGCATGTTTCCAACCCATACGGTTCTGAGCTTTCTTTTGCCAATTGGGGCCATAAATACTTGCTGATGTCGTCGATCCCTCTTGTTTTAGGATCTCTTTTGTAGATGCTGTCTATCAAGTGGGATCCACTCCATGACTGCCTTGGTCCACTTGCCACCAGTTCTTCTTGCTATGTGACCAGCCTGTTTCCATTGCAATTCTTTCACTCTCTTGATGATACCGTATACTTCCGTTTGTTCTCTAATCTATGTGTAGGTCTTTCTATCTTGTCTTGTAATGCCGAGCATGAATCTTTCCATGGCTCTTTGTGCCACGGGTTGCTTTTGTATCGATTGTGCAGTCAGAGTCCATGTTTCACCGGCATATGTTAGAGCAGGTAGCGTACACTTGATCAAAGACTTTGTCTTCAGGCATAGGGGGAGGTTGTTCTTGAAAATTACGGTTAGCTTGCTGAATGTCTGCCAACTACATTTAACGCACTGTTCAATTTCCTTTATTGTATCGCCTTCCATTGAGATCTGTTGGCCAAGGTATATGTAGTGGCCTGCTATGTCTACTTCTTTTCCAGATGTAAAGATTTTATGCATATGTATGTATATATGCATGTGTGTGTATGTGTGTGTGTATTTGTATGTCTGTGTGTCTTGTAAGACAATATCTGAAGAAGGCGTCTCTTACAGTATCTTAATTATCTATACCAGTGATGGCGAACCTATGGCACATGTGCCACAGCCGGCACGCAGAGCCCTCTCTGTTGGCATTTGAGCCAAGTTGCCCCAGCATCGCCCCAGAGCTTAGCATGCTCAGAAAAAGAGTAGCGGCGCCGGGCAATGATGTCACGGGGCCATGCACATACACAGAAGAGACTAGCGGCACTGGCTGATGACATCACGAGCCATGATTCATTAGCTACGACTCGTCCGGGCACTCGGTGCCTAAAAGTTTAGCCATCACTGCTCTATATAATTCAATTAAAAAATCTGATGGATAGCCAGATACAAGTCTCATACACAAATTTCCTCAGCTTGTGCATCTTTCTTGCAAATAAACAAAACATTTCCCCCTCAACCACAAGCAGACAGTTAAAAGCTGTGGGAATAACTAGTAGACAATGAGAAAATGAGTACGGTACATTAATCTAGTTTCATTTTTAGTGAATAAATGGTGTCTCACTGAACAAAATCGCCATCTCAAACTGCTATATATGGACAGTCTCTTCTCATCTTGAGGAAATCCAGACAAAGGTGGCATAACATGTCTCTCAACAGAGGCAAAGTACTGCAGATGGTTGTCTCCTGTTTTAACCAGGGAGCTGAGTTTCTCTCCCTTATTACACAGCTAAAATCTAGACCATAATCATACTGGTATTACATGCTTGAGGCTGCTCCTCTCCTGGAACCTCTTTTCCAGTTATAGAGCTAAATGCAACAGAAATAACCCCCGTCCGCCACTCATTTGACCTAACAAGGTTGGCGATGACATTCGTTGTCCAAAATAGGGAGAAGGGAGAAGAAGGGAGAAGGAAAAGAAGGAAGAAGAAAGGGGGAGCGGAAGGAAGAAGAAGGGAAAGAAGTGGAAAGGGGAAAAAAGGAAGAAGGAGAGAGGAAGGGGAGAAGGGTGAGGAGAAGAAGAAGGGGGAAAGGGGAGAAGAAGGAAGAAGGGAGAGGGGAAGAGAGTGAAGAAGGGAGCAGGATAACCACCCCCACAGCATCTGAATGATTCTCCGTTATTCCTTATTGCCGACTAGCTTTGAAGAGCTCTTGAACGATATGGCTACCTCCCACCAACATATTCCCATGAATTTGTTTAAACAAAAAAAAAGCTTTCCAGTTGCTTTTATATGTACCCAGGTAGCCCACGGACCTCCACAACAGAAGTTCAGAACCTTTTTAGGTTGGCGGCGCGGTGCGGAAAGGGGAAAGGAGAGGTGCGCGTGTGCACCAATCGTGTATCGATCACGAACATGTGCAGGAGTGGGCTGGTGCGGCACTTGGGGGAGTGGGCTACAATCATGCAGCGCTGGAGGGGATGGTTCGGCACGGGGCTTAGGGGAGTGGGGCTGTGTGCGCTCGTGTGACATCCCGCCACTCACGCGGCCCTGTTGCCGAAGGGCCACAGCCCGGTAGTGGGCCGTGGTCCACAGGTTGGAGACTCCTGCTGAACAAGACTTGCTGAAGATACTGAGCTTATAGTCCTCTCTTCAGTAATTCTAGACAAATGACTGCAATGTGCTATATTGTCTAGAACCAACATGACATCATTCTACCTATTCTCCAAAGCCCCTGAAGGCAGGACAAGGAGCAATGGATTAAAATTAATCAAGGAGAGAAGCAACGTAAAACTATGGAGAAATTTCCTGACAGTTGGAACAATGAATCAGTGGAACAGCTAGCCTCCTGAAGTCGTGGATGCTCCAACGTTGGAAGTTCTTAAGAAGAGATTGGGCAGCCGTCTGTCTGAGATGGTGTAGGGTTTTCTACCTAAGCAGGTGGGGTGGAGTAGAAGACCTCCAAGGCGCCTTCCAACTCTGTTATTTTGTTCTGTTTCGTACATATACTGAAAAATTATATAGCGCTCTCAAAAGGTATAATGTTCACCTTAACACATTTAAAGTTTTAGTTCATCTAAAAGGCAATGGACGCGGTCGTATTCTTCTTCAACCAGAGGGTCCTTATGCCAAAGCATGTAAGGGGAAATTAAATACGACTTCTAAAATACAATTTGCTTTAAGGAACTGAAGTAATATAAGGGAGCAATTTAGCATCTATCAATGCATGAAGACAGTGAGATTACTGGGTTGTTTTTTTTTTTTTTGCTTCTCTGCTGGGGGAATGAAATGAAGGGCTATTTATAAAGTACTCCCTGCTTTGGCTATAATCAAATATAATAACAAGATAGAACAAAAACAATCTTTTTCTAGAAACCACCTTTGTAATACTCCTTTTTAATAACCCTCCTAATGGCCAAATTAGAAGGACCCCAACTAAAGTCATTCATCCCACATAAAACAAACATTGCCTTTTCTTCTTAGCCTCGTTTTACCAGCTATATTATTTCCAGATGATGCTTGAGGGGGTTAAGGTTTTTTCAAGAGTTGGATGCTGAAACTGACAGCTGCTTTTTATTTACTGTAGGCAAATCTAAGATGAATCTAAACCGGGCAAGGGGCCTTTCATCGGCTGTCGACGGGGCATTTGATGGAAAAAGGGGACATCATATCGCCCAGCAACTATCTATGTCAGGGATGGCATCACCCCAAAGATGAGCATGCTCAGAAAGGAGTAGCGGTGTCAGGTGATGACATCAAGGGGCCATGCACGTGCTCAGAAAGAGTAGGAGCACCGGGTGATGATGTCACAGGGCCATGCACGTGCTCAGAAAGAGTACTGGCACCAGGTGATGATGTCACAGGACCATGCACGTGCTCAGAAAGAGTAGGGGCACCGAGTGATGATGTCACAGGGCCATGCACGTGCTCAGAAAGAGTAGGGGCACCGGGTGATGATGTCACAGGGTCATGCACGTGCTCAGAAAGAGTAGGGGCACCAGGTGATGATGTCACGGGGTCATGAACGTGCTCAGAAAGAGAGTAGCAGTGCCAGGTGATGACATCATAGGTCGTGACTCATTAGCCGTGACTCATCCAGGGCACTCGGTGTCTAAAAGGTTAGCCATCACTGATCTATGTGAAATTACAGGTAGACTTCAACGTACAGCCACAATTGAGCCTAAAATTTCTGCTGCTAAGCAAGAGATCATCGTTAGGTGAATTTTACCCCATTGTGCGACCTCCCTTGCCACAGTTGTTGAGTGAAACACTGCCGTTGTTAAGTTAGTAACACGGTTCTTATGTGAATCTGGCTTCCCCCGCTGACTTTGCTTGTGAGAAGAGGGCAAAAGGGGATCACGTGACCCCCAGACACGGCAACCGTCATAAATAGGAGTCAGTTGCCAAGCGGCTGCACTTTGATCATTTAACCATGGGGATGCTGCAACGGGCGTAAGTATGAAACATGGTCCTCAGTCACTTTTTCAGTGCCGCTGTAACTTCACACGGTCCTTAAATGAACTGTTTTAAGTTGAGGACAACCTGCATTTAGACTTTTCATCCCAGAGAAAGGTCCTGCCGCTATGTGGATGACACGTTCGCCATCATTCATTTACAACTAAGGAAGAAACAGCTGGGCAATTACCATTTTTAGATGTGCTTGTCAACAGACCAGAGGTTGGAAGCCATGAAACCACAGTTTATCACAAAGCTACCAACGCTCCACACTTTCTGAATTTCAACAGCAACCATCGCACTGTCACACAAACAGTTGCATCAGAACACTGCATGGCGAGAATCCGCTGTAGTGCCCAGCAGGCCAAACAGCTGGGCAGCAGGCACCTACGTGGACAATTCAAGCAGAATGGGGACCCTCAGCCGTTTGTCACAAGGTGTCTGCGCACCACGGTGGGGAGAGAAAGGAGGAAACAAGGCACAAGACCAACCACACGGCACACCCGTGTTTTTGATACATCAAAAACATATCAGAAGCTGTAGAACGCAGCTTCTAAGATTGGCAAGTGGGCATCGCACACCGCCCAGAGACTACCATACGAGGACAAATTATGCATTGTAATGATTGTTTGGAGGTGGGAGATACGAGAGCGATTCGGAAAAAAACTTGCGTTTGGGTTATCAATGACAGACACTCGCAGATACAGAACTTTTATTGTACACATTCGAAAACTACAACATGACATGACTTTTTGACATCATCGCCATTCAAACTGAGGCCCCTGTCGCAACGTTTTACAAGGTTTGAAATTTCTTCTGCAAAGAAATCTTCCTCCTGGGAATGAAGCCAGAAGACGTGGGAGTCGCTCAACGTCAAATCTGGGCTATGGCGGGGATGATCAAAAACATCTCAATGGAACTGCCCCAAAAGTTCTTGGGTGCGTCTAGCAGTGTGTGGGCAAGCATTATTGTGAACCAACACCACACCAGAAGTCAGCGTGTCCCGATGCTTGCGTTGCATCACTTCGACAATGACAGTGTGCTACAGGATGCTGTTCCAAGGGGCAGATTTATTTGCAAAAGGAATTTTAAAATCTTGTAATCTTATGAAAAGTGCCTCAATTTGAATGACAATAATGTCAAAAAGGAATGTAATGTTGTTGTTTTCTAATTGTAAGAACACAAGCCAGATGAGGAGACCTGAACTCATCTTTTAGTTGTTAATTAGGGTGTTGATTGCTGGTCATTAAGTTGTTAATTGTTATTTTTTTGTACACTGAGTCCCCAGCTCCTAAGTACCTGATAGGCTGGTAGTAAATCAGCACAATTGACTGACAAGAGGCTGGCTTCAGTCATTTCTCTGGCTATTTTTGTCCCAGCTCAGTAAAAAAATCATAGTAGCTGAAATGCATGGCCTTGTTCATTGCAATGTGAGGTTACCGATGAGTTTCAAAACCCAATCTTTTTTTAATGTTCAATTATCACAACTTTGTCTTTTTTTGCTTAAAACAACAATAAAGTCACACCATGACAAATGTCAAAAGAATAGAGAAGCTATGCTGTTTTTTAGTGAAGTCACTGAATGCAGGATCTAAACAGAGATTCATGAGCATTGCTCACTCACCCACAATTCATAAAGCAACCATAATGTAATTTTATTTAATGCACTGTCTGGAAATTTCTCATTAAATTCTTTCCCATGTGCAAGTCACCAAGGTTACAAAGATATCCATTTGTTCTTTGGGTCTGACAAAACTTAAAAAAAAATATTTTGGGGCTTCGGGCAGGAAAAGACAAACCACCTCTAGGTTGGGCTTAATACCCGAAGGGACCAGTGGCTCAGCCTGTCTACCGCAGCTACAGGTAGCTTTAAAAAGACTTAAAAGACATCCCTTGAAATTACTTAAAGGAGTAATTCCAATGAATAAAAGGGCGCTGTCAATTCAGAGGGAATAAGTCCAAGGAATTACTCCTTCTGAATTGGCAACACCCTTTTTACGTCAGATACATGCAAGCTAAACACGGCTGCAATGTAAAGCTATTTCATTCGTTTTTGTAGCTAAGATTCTGAACACTGGGGAATCTGAAAGGCTTCCTGGCAGCCCTTGGGGTTTTCCTGCAATCTTGGCAAACGATATTTCAAAGGCACACTTGACCTTGGGAAGGTGAAACTGGTCCAGGCGGTTGATAAAATTGCCTCTGAATGACCTCTCTCATTAAGAAAAAAATCCAAACTGGTGAACTGTGAGGGGAAGCAATGAGTGGGACAGAGATTCATGTGGATGGAAAACTTGGGAACCGTCTGAATAAACAGCCTCCTGCTCAACTCAAGGCACACTCTGTGGTTAGGCACAATCACATTATTCTTTTCCACGGCATTCATAGTTGCACAGAGTCGTTCAAAGGGTGGTCTAACTGACTGCATTTGGCCATGCCCAGTCCAAAATGAACAAACGTAACTTAATACGTTGCTGTGATCTATAGGAATAGGTCAGACTCCTGGAGGGATGGAGGCTAGAAGATATCAAGAATGGTTGCTGGAATTGGGTTGTGTCTAGTTTAATGAAAAGAAGGACTAGGGCTGACATGATTAGCAGGGGTTCCAGTATCTCAGAGGTTGTCACGAAGAAGAGGGAGTCAAGCTGTCCTTCAAAGCACCTGAAGGCAGGACAAGAAGCAACGGGTGGACACTAATCAAGGAGAAGACCAATTTATAAATAGGCAAAAAAAATCCCCAACAATTAGAACAATGGAACGGCTCGCCTGCAAAACTAGTGAGTGGTTCCACCCATGGAGATTTTGAAGAAGAGTTTGGACAGTCGTTTGTCTGAAATGTTATATAGGGCCTCCTGCTTGAAGAAAGGACTGGACTAGAAGATCTCCAAGGTCCCTCCCAACTCTGTTATTCCATTCTGTTAAATCCGATTTCAGTAAGGCTTACAGCACAGCAACTGTTCTCCCTGCCGAGAACTTACTTAGGAATCCTGCTACGAAATATGTCAGCGGATTCAAACTCTGCCGTGCCATGACTCCCTAAAAAATGATAAATGAATTCATTTGGGTGGAACTCTTTCCCTTCCCTGCCAAATAAAACTAATGATTTCATTGCAATTAAAGAGTTCGGAATGAAATGCATGTCATCATTTTTAACAGTTACGTTTTGATCTAGGCGTCAAATTCCGACGCTAGAACCTCGCACCTTTATAAAATAAAAACTTCCCATCAAAAACAGATCATAAAACTCTTCATTCTTAAAACCAGGGTTCTAACAGGAAGGATTAACCCGTTCCGTTTTGCTAAGTCAGCCACTCACAAAATTTATTTTGGACCAATGCTCAGTTGTTATTTTTTATAGCAGCAGCCCATGATTTTGCAGCCAGCTCATCTCACCTCATCAGAAAGTGACCAGGGGAGCAATCGTGTTTTGAAGCTCCAAGCCTTCCCCCGCATCCCTGCACATTTGAACAGAGACAAGCAGGCTGAGGTGAATTAAGATATTTCCTGAGGCGCTAAAGCAGAGTATGACCCAAATCTTGCCTTTAAAACAGAGGTCCCCCAACCTTTCCGGCTTTGTGGACTGCTGGGATGAGGTGGGGAGTGAGGATATGGCTAGTGGCAGGAGTGTACACTGGTTGCGCATCTCCGTTTGTGCGAGCGGTGGGCACTTGCACACATACATGCAGCTCTGTGTCAAGGCTGACTTGGATTCTATCACTACCTGTAATTTTTCTTGCAGCTTGACAACAGAAACAGAAGGGAGGGATGGGATCTTTGGGGAGCTGGGAGGGGCTGAGGGAAGAATCAAGCTAGCCAGTTGAGCCTGAGACAGTCCCTACACTTCAAGGTCATGTTATGAGAACTCTTCGAAGGGCGCAGACTGTTTCTCAAAACGCAAAGAATGCGTTGGATTGGTGGACGAGGGATAGTGGGTGGCCTAAATGGGGAATTTACCTATGCTGCTTTCCGTGCGGACCTTTAGAATTGGCTTTGCTTCTTCTGGGCCTACCCTGTTTCCCTGAAAATAAGACCTAACCGGAAAAGGAGCCCTAGCCTGATTTTTCAGGACGCTTGTAATATAAGCCCTCCCCTCCAAATAAGGCCTAGTTAAGATAGTCAGCTGGACGGGCGCATTGAGTACTGTATTTCCCCCAAAATAAGACCTAACTGGATAATAAGCTCTAATGGATTTTTTGGAGCAGAATATAAGACCTGGTCTTATTTTCAGGGAAACGCGCTATATGGATCTATCAGTAAAATTATACTCTTTGTAAAATTATGTCCCAGGAGTTTCTTTTTCTGCACATGCTAAAGGGATGGCTGATATTCCATTTGCGCCCGTCGCTCACACAAATGGAGCTTCACGTGTGTGTGCCTGCTGCTTGTGCAAATAGAGCTGCACGCACGCACTCGCCTGCCACTTGTGCAGCCCGGGATCTAGGCAGGAAGAGCAGGCAGTGAGGTGAAATTCTCCCTTTCGCATTTTCATGAACCAGGACTCCCTCCCCCTTCCCCTTTCTTTTGAGTTTTCATTTCCCTTTTTCAAGGCTAGCGAGACATTAAAATCCACAGGTACCAAGAAAAATGAAACCCATCTAAAAGAAAAAAATAACTGAATGTGCAATTTGTTTTCCTACAGGCCAACGGAGTAATGCATCAAGAGCATTTATCAAAATGTTATGTAAGCAGACTTGGAAAACCTGAATTGAGGAGACAACATACAATTTTTACATAATTTTTTTTTTTAAAAAAGAACGGCACGGGCTATCAGATGTGTCCTAAACATGTCCTGGAATGCTCCTTATAAACAGATCCTTTCCTCGCTCCAGTACAGGTAGTCCTCGAGTTACGACCACAACTGAGCCCAAGATTTATGTGGCTAAGTGACACATTTAAGTGAGTTTGCCCCATTTGACGCTCTTTCTTCCCACCGTTGTCAAGTGAATCATTGCATTTGTCAAGTTAGTAACAGGGTTGTTTAAGCGAATCTGGCTTTCCCCATTGACTTTGCTGGTCAGAAGGTCGCAAAAGGGGATGACGTGACCCCGGGGCACTGTGACCGTCATAAATGCGAACCACTTGCGAACTGTCACTAAATCAACTGTGGCAAGTCGAGCACTACCTGCATTCCTTTTACTGGGCTGTACATTCCAATCATGCAATCACATTGTTTTTAAGCGCATTGGAATGAATCAGGATGCTACTGCAGGATGTTAAGACTTTAAAATGATTTTGGGGGAGAGGGAAAATAACATCTAATTCCACTGAAGCCAAGTCCATAAAATCACAATGTTGGAAAGGGCCATGCAAACCAACCCTTATACTTAATGTTCACTTCCACTAAAACCTATTTTAATTGTTTAGGATTTAATAAATACATAAATTAGAGCGGCAAAATTTTCAAGAGTGAAGAGAACTAAGAGACGTGCTATATTTAACATAGGTTTTAACAAAGTTCATTCAAGGCTGTTCAATTTCTCCCTTTATTTATTTTTGGTTGAAGAACACTCATTATTACGGGTTTTTCTCCCCTCTTTGCCTTTGTATCAACGATGATTCTTAGCAAAAGCCTTGCAACAAGTCCTTGCAGTTTTCTTGAAGATTTTTGGGAAGCGATTGCAATTGCCAGCTTCTTTGGGCTGAGAGTGAGTGACTGGCCCAAAGGCAGGACTAAAACCCAGAGCCTTCGAGTTTCTAGCCTGGTGCTGTAAATCATGACACAAATGGACTCTTAATGCTAAATTGGAAACCAAACCTGTCCCTTTGCTACCTAGCGACAGAGACTTGTTTAAAGGAGCCAGGATGGTGCAGTGGTTAAAGGCGGTACTGCAGGCTATTTCTGCTGACCGCCATCTGCCATTAGCCATCAAAAATTCAGCAGTTCGATTCTCACTGGCTCAAGGTTGACTCAGCCTTCCAGCCTTCCGAGGTCGGTAAAATGAGGACCCAGATAGTTGGGGGCAATATGCTGACTGTATAAACTACTTAGAGAGTGCTGTAAAGCACTGTTAAGCAGTATATAAGTCTAAATAATAAAGAAATAATAAAGAAATAATGTGCAGGATAAACACTTCGCCGTTTTATCATATTCTATCAGTTGTGTTCTTTCTTCCCTTGACAACCCCACTGCAACGGGAGCCATTTGCAAATGCTCAAGACAGGAAAACTAAAATGTTTGCTAAAAATCACCACGGTTCTCCTTTTGCCATTTGCAAGTGTTTTGTTTTTTTAAAAAAATTATCTTTCGTGAGTTTCAGACATGATGTCACCAGCCAAACTTCCCATATTTTGGTGATGGTTGTTGCTAGGCTGTCACACGCTTTAACAGACTTGTGCAAACCGAGGGGATGCAGCCTGACTGCTTCCTTAAAACATTATATTCGATACTCACGTAATCTGGAAGTGGAGACTCATCGGCAGACAGGGAACTTCTCAAAGACTGTGTGGCTTGTTCCAAAACTTTGTTGTGCTTTTTGGACAGCAATGAAAACAAGCTGGAGGGAAGGGGTGGGGAAGGAAAAGACAATTATATTATTTTCATAAGAATCGACAAAAGGTATTCTGTTTTTGTGAAACAGGAGTGTTAATTTAGTACAGGTCCGTGTTTCTCAGGCTCGGCCACTTGAAGAGGTGTGCACTGAGGAATTCTGGGAGTTGAAGTCCACACATCTTCAAGCTGGCACACTTGAGAAACACTGGCCTAGACTCTGCCCTGCACAGATAACAAAATAAAGAGAATATGTAAAGAGTTTTCTCAGAAACTGGATTCTAGAAAGGACATAGCTATTTTGAAAACAGAACATTTCCAAAGTAGTTCACAAAACAAATGTTTTGTGTTTGGCCAGCAAGGAAGAAAAACTGAGTACACTGCAGATCTAAGTTAATCCAGAACCACAATTCAAGCTAAAGAATTTGGATAATTCCTGATCTTTAGCCCCTTTTTCTTCATGAAATTTCCCATGGTCCCTGCTATCACAGTTAGTCAAGCATTTATTCTGACTTTTTGCCACAGTTTTAGGACACTTGGTGGCTTAAAAGCATACCTACCTACCACAAACAATTTAAAAAAAAAGTGCACTGAGGGTTAATGCTAATATTTCCAATTCAAAAGCCAGCCCTGCTTTATTCTGCTGAATCCACCAAAATGACCTTGTGGAAAGATAAAAAAAATCCGCTAGTTTCCTTTAGTTACGCCAATGTTATTAGTTGTCAAAAGTGTCTTATATTCTCCATCCATTTGCAACCTTTAAAAAGGTGAGCTTTCTGATTCAAGAAGCTTCTTCAGGTTCGTCAGAATTGAAGAAGCTTCGGATGAGGAGCGAAACGTCTTCAAAGAAAACCCAAGTCCAGTTGCCCTTTTGACAACGCACTTTTGGGACTACTGATTTCTTATTGCTTTCTGGACCCCTTTGGAGTCTCTCATTGTCTCTTCCGAAAGCTACCCAGAAAACTATGCGAAATTCAGTGTATGTGCAGGTGAAACTTGGAGTGGAGAATTAATTTCAGAAAGAAAAATGCAGCTTTGCAGGAGAATTTGTGGTTGAGCTTGGAGGACCAGTTAAATAGTTAAACTTATTTCAAACTCTATTTTACTGTGTATCCATTTGAATTATGCACTCAGTCCAAACAAAAAGAACCCATAGCAGCTTATTTAAACTCTGCTGTCAATACAGGCAGTCCTCAACATACAATTCATTTAGTGACCATTCAAAGTTACAACAGCACTGGAAAAAAGTCACTTATGACCGTTTTTTTAACACTTATGACCTTTGCACCAACCTCGGGGTCACATGATCAAAATTGAGATGCTTGGCAAATGACTCATATTTATGACGGCCGTCGTGTCCCAAGGTCACACGATCCCTGTTTGGGCCCTTCTGACAAGCAAAGTCAACGAGGAAACCAGATTTACTTAACCAACTCTGTCACTAACAACGTCAACGATTCTTTTAACCATTGTATGACTACCTGTACACATTCCTAAGAGTATAACACTCCTGAATATTTCCAGAGATTTGAACAGCAGTCCCAAAATTATTTTTGAGTTCTTGCTTAATGGATTTGTAGTGGCTTTTTTTGTGCGGTCCATAACCTCACAAGATATAGAGCTCCAAAGACAAAGATGCATTTTATAAAACACCATACCCACCAACCACAAATGCAATTCCCACACGTTTCTCTGTGAAATAACCATAACATTTGAAAGGCTTAATATCAGCATAATTTAGAAGCTATAAGCTATTTGTTTGAACCAATCCTTCATGTTACTCAGGTTGATCAAAGAAGGCTCAGCTTTCCAAACAATTCACTCCGTAAGATAACAACTTTCGATGGTGTTTGCAATTAGAAGGAAAACAGAGGCTCTGTTTCCCTTTCCCTTAAATAACAACCCACTAGAAATTATTTTTCTCCGATCTACAAATGTAATGCCATTAAGTAAAGTGGTTTTCACCAAAGTTAATAATAAACTCCCAAATACAGATCTCAGATAAAGACTGTTGCTCGAACCACTTGATGAAAACGAATGCAGAAACAGCATTGATTCATACAATTAATGACCATTATTATTTATATACTATGTTTAGTCGGTGGAAAATAAAAGGAGGCTAAGTCCATCATTTAGAAAGACAAAATATAATTTAATAGGTAAAACAGGAAAGGCCAATTGTTTCTGTATTCAAAAAGGATGTTATTTGGAAAGACCATGGAACAGGGTATATAACAAGACTGGTCCAGAAGTACCTTGAAAACAATGTAGTTATTGCTACAAATCAGACTAATTTATTTACCAGACTAACTATCTAGACCAGGCGTCTCCAACCCATGGTCCACGGACCGGCACTGGTTCGTGGCATGCCAGCAACCAGGTCGTGCAAACAAGCCAAGTCCCGTTCGTGGGATGCAGGCATCACACAAAACCACACCCACTCTGGTCCACGGAAAAACATTTCTCTGTGGAACCGTTCCCTGGTGGCCAAAAGGTTGGGGACCAGCTGCCCTGTTAGCACTGATGATGTTACCTCGTTTGGGTCATGAAACGTCTGCAGGAAAACAAGCAAGCTCAGAGTGCATCAAGGAATCCCCTCCTTTCAACCCTAAACTACAAGTATTCCACTTTATTGGTTCTTTCCACCTGAGCAGAAAAGAAACTGCCCAACCACTGGAAGAACGAATGATCCGCTCCTTAATTTTATCTTATTTGTTCATTTTACATCTGGTTTTAAATCGGTTTTAATATTGGGCTATTTTAAATTTTTCAGCCATTTTAAATGTTTCTTTTAAACTTGTAATTTGTATATTAAATATACATATTAAATATGTAATTTGTAATATGTTTTATAGGCTGTACACTGCCCTGGGTCCCTTTGGGGAGAAGGGCGGTATATAAATGTGATTGATAAATAAATGAAATAAATAAATGAATTGATAAGATGAATTTGGAAAACCGCAAGAGAGAGAGGAAGACCAACTTGAAAGTAGCCTCGGATTGATTAGGAAAAGGCATTCCACGTCCTGCCACACAGCTGGAGAACCTTGTGCCTAGAAAGAACAGGAGTCAGTAGAGACGTCAGAATGAACCTGAGTTACGGCAGGCAGATTCCAACTAGATCTTTTTTCTTAAAAAAATGTTCCTAACTGTAAAACCAGCTATAGGCAGAGAAACCAATTAACCGTAGAGGCGACGAGCTTCCTGTCAGGTGATGTCTGAGGCTAGAAGTCATCTGTCTGGGATGCTTTAATTCAGAGGCCTCCAACCTTGGTCCCTTTAAG
>JANHFO010001562.1:190023-207278 GCA_032468095.1 Pareas carinatus
CCTACCTCAGCTGAATCGTACTCTTTGTTTACCGGGCATTCTTATCACCGTTCCCCCCCCCCAAAAAAACCCCCAACAGCTCAGATAAATCAAAGTCCTACATAATGGCCTCCATGTGGCTGGTGAAAGGAAGGGAGCCAAGGGGGTGGGATCTTCTCACACACATCTGCATAGGGAAATGTTTAATTGCACTGAGCCATGTAGAAATAGAAGACATTACTGTATATTGTGGGTTTCATTTCCACTGCAGGTGGCAATCGGTAGGAGTGAAGAAATATATAACAGGGCTGCTGTGGGGAAGGAAAAGAAAGGAAACTGCTTTCTGAGTAGATTGTTGGGTTGCAGCTTCGTCTAGTGGTTAAGGCACCAGGCTAGAAACTGGGTGATCATGAGTTCTAACTCTGCCTTACTTATAAAAGACACCTGGATGATTTGGGGCCAGTCCCTCTCTCTCATTGTGGATGGAAACTAATCAAGGAGGGAAGCAACCTGGAATAAAGGAGAAACTTCCTAACAGCGAGGACAATTAACCAGCGGGACAGCTTTTGCCTTCAGAAGTTGTGGGTGCTTCATCACTGGAGGCTTTTAGGGATAAACTGGACAGCCAGTATAGCGGGTTGGACTAGAAGACCTCCAAGGTCCCTTCCAGCTCTATTCTGATTGATTGATTGATTGATCCCAGCCCATCTCACAAGGTTATTATGGTGGAAAAAAGAACTGGAGGAAGAAGGAATATTTGATATGCTCACCACCCTGTTTATAAAAGTGATAATGGTGGGATATAAAGCAAAATAAACAAATGTTGCCTAGAAAATTTCTTGGGGAATGAAAATATGCACTTTCCAAATAAATAAGCAGTTCTCTGCATGATTTGAAAATACAGAAGAGAATATACGAGGACAATTCAGAAAAAAACCCTCTGTTTGGTTATCAAAGACAGACACTCGCAGATACAGAACTTTTATTATACACATTAAAAAGCTACAACATGACATGACTTTTCGACATCATCATCATTCAAATTGAGGGCCTTGTCACACCGTCTTACAAGGTTTGAAATTCCTTCTGCAAAGAAATCTCCCTCCGGGAAATGAAGCCAGAAGAAGTGGGAGTTGCTCGGCACCAAATCTGGGCTATAGGAGGATGATCAAAAACATCCCAACGTTGGAACTGCTCCAAAGGATCATTATCATGAATCAACACCACAACAGAGATCAGCATGCTCCGATGCTTGCATTGCACTGCTTTCACGATGGCAATACGCTTCACGATGCTGTTCCAGGGTGACTTCCTTCCCAGGAAGAAGATTTCTTTGCAGAAGGAATTTCAAACCTTGTAAGACGTGATGACAAGGGCCCCCATTGGAATAGCGATGAGGTCGAAAAGTCATGTCATGTTGTCGTTTTCTACTGTGTATAATAAAAGTTCTGTATCTATGAGTGTCTGTCATGGATAACCCAATGGAGGTTTTTTTTCCGAATTGCCCTCATAGAAAAGAATAGTCTTTGGTGCTCTCTGCACTTGGTTGTTTTCTGTGGTCTGTGCACCAGTTTGGTAGTGAAACATCTGCAAGAAAGCAAGCAAGTTCAGAAAGCAGCAAGGACCCTTCCTGAAAATATGCCGCACAAAATACCCATATGAAAGGTTAAATTCTATTCCCACTTATAGTTTGTCAGACAGTAACCAGCATGGAGATGAAAATGAAGCTGATCTGGGAAAACAGTAATATTAAACCCTTGCAAAGGACCCTTACGCTCCCTTTCTGGGAAGAAAGGATATCTCATCTCCCCGCCCCCAGCTCTACTTTATTCAGTGTGAAACCACAACTGGCTTGCTTTTTATACTGTGCGTGTATGTTACATGACAGAAACAGCTGGTTTGTTAGTAAAAAATTACTGGCAACCCAAAATTCGCCCAGCCTCTCCCCCCCACCCGCTCCCCGACACCCCATGGTTCATGCACAGGCTGATCACACGTGGCATGCGGCATGCAGTAAGAGGAGAGCGGAGGTTAATAACCTGGAAGCATAGGATCTGAGAATGTGAGAACAAGTTAAAGACAACAGTTCCTCTCCATTGTCACTGAGGCTCGAGAAGCAATGCTCCAGCGTAGAGCAGTGGGATTGGCGGGGGAAATACAATTTGTCCAAGACATAGACATATCTCCGCAAGTGGCGGCAGGTGTAGCTGCAAGACAAGGGTAGAGGGAGGAAAAGAAAGACACAAGAAACAAAGAGAGAGGAATTTTCCTGTAAGAAAAGCTGCACCCAAACACCATCTAAATAAAGTTCGGTGGCAGAGGTCAGAGAGCAAACCAATACTTATAATAATCCAAAAGTGGCAAAGGCAGGAAGTGTGGATTCATCGACCATTTGTCTGAAACGGTATAGGGTTTCCTGCCCGGGCAAGGAGTCCGACTAGAAGATCTCCAAGGTCCCTTCCAACTCTTGTATTTATTATTTTTTTTAAATAATCTACGTAACAATCCAGGATGATTTCATTAGATGTTGGAGGCTGCTGGTTTTGGCAGGGTGGGAACACACCGGGGTTTGGAGATTTTACTTTTGGGGGGGGGGTGCTTGGAGGGCGGGGAAAGAATCCAAACCATCTTTTCGTGCAACTCGAAGAGCAAAGCACTCGTGCCAAGACGTAATATAAAATGTTATGGGAACAGTCACACAGTTTTGTGTGGCTTTCGACAAGCTGCCCTCTACAACTACAGCAATGCAAAAGTCAAATTCAGGCCTCCGTTACTGCTTTCCCACCGGCGTGGAGTCTTAGCAGTTAACGGCAAGCGAGTCTGTCACAGCGGTTAGGGAATTACGGCCTGATGAATCCTGCAATCCAGGGATCGCAGTCGGTGTGGCTTCTGAATTCTGCAGGGTTTGTCTTGTTTTACAGCAAATTCCGCTGTCTTTATATCTCGTAAAGAGAAGCTTGGAAATAAACGTTATTCCGACACGTGGTTCTACTTTATCTGACTTTGTGCTTCGCTCCAACTATGCTGGATCTCACCTCCATAATTCTGAGCCAACACAGATAGCATCAGGGTTAAAAATGTTCTTATTTATTTATATTTCGTATTTCTTAACAGCCCATCTGTCTCAGTGTATTTGATTCCTCTCAACCAGTGTACCAGGGTCAAAAGACTCAACTGAATTTAGAGCAAGGTTATTTTGACACAGGCAGCGCCCATTACGTTCAATGGGGCCACATTTTAAGCTCAGATAGAGATGTGTACACACACACACACACACACACATTCCAAGTTCTGGGAATATCAGGGACAACTTCAGTTTCCAAATGTATAATTTCCTCTAGCTCAGCTTTTCAATTTCAGCAAAAACGGAAAACAGTCGCCTTTTATTTCTAGTAACAAAGCAAAGCGTTGCACAGAGAGGAAACACTTCGGTGGAAAACACAACGATGGGGAACAGGGTCAGAGACATGAGAAGGATGTCCTGTTCCTTTCCTGATAGGAATAAAATCCCCAGAGAGCTACAAAATGCAACTGCCTAACCTCAAGTTGGTGCTTTTTCCTTCATGACACCTGATTTTTGTAAATATATGAAAATGATCCTCATTTAAAAGAATGTTTATTAATTAAGATCGTACTTGCAAATGCTCCTCCCCCTCTTCCTTGTTCAAAACTGTTGGCAGCGTAGCCTCTTCAGCTGTCAGAATATCTGTGACATTCCTAAATGGTCTCCCACAAAAAATAACCACAAAATTAATATGTATTCTTATGGCTGTGTTTCCCAACCCTGGCAAATTGAAGGCGAGTGGACTTCAACTCCCAGAATTCTCAGCAATGGCTATGTTGGCTGTGGAATCCTGGGACTTGAAGTCCACATGAAGGTAGCCGTCAACTAATATTTCATTTAGTTACCATTCAAAGTCACAACGACACTGAAAAAAGTGACTTATGAATGTTTTTCACCCTTATAGCCATTGCAGTACAGTCACCTGATCAAAATTCAGACACTTGGCAACTGACTCATATTTATGACAGTTGCAGTGTCCCAGGGTCATGTGATCAACTCTGGCGACCACTAAAAACAGTGTCACTAACTTAAGAACTGCAGTTATTCAGTTAACAACTGGGCAGTAAAGGTGGCAAAATGGGGCAAAACTCACTTAACAACTGTCTTGCTTAGCAACGGAGATTTTGGACTCAATTGTGGTCGCAAGTCCTGGGCCATCTGTACTCTTACAGCTGTGTTTCCCAACCATGGCAAACTGAAGGCGAATGGACTTCAACTCCCAGAATTCTCAGCAATTGCTCTGCTGGCTGTGGAATTCTGGGTCTTGAAGTCCATATATATATATATATGGAAATTACCACAGTTGGGAAACCTTGTTTTATGGGGAGTGAATTCACTAAAGACTAGCGGTAGTTTTTCCTGTGTCAATCTGTTCGTTGCCCATAAAAATACACACTGGATCCAATGCTCAAAGGTACTATGGAGTCCTCTGTGAAGGCATCAGTCTGAGCAACTGATCTTGCCTTATTCTGTTTCGGCTACTCACAACAAATGCAGAGCCCACAGCCAATTTCCGAAGATGTCATGTTTATTTTAATGTGAGATTGACCTGATTTTGGTTTTTAAACCCTGCTATCAAGCCTTTCTGATCTCTCTCCCACAGGAGGGAGAAGAAAAAAAAACAGATCTGAACTTCACATTTGGTATACAATGATCCCGTTTTCCGTAGAGTTCTTTTTAAAATAGCTGATGACTTTGTTTTTTAAGAAACAAAAATGTGCATTTCATATCTGCATTTTATTACTAAATGAATGAAAAGGAAGTTATTAAGGCAAAAAATAATAACATTCTCTACAACTCAACCCCCTAAAGCAAATTCGTCTTCCCTCATAACTGAGTGAGGCAAAGCGACATGTGCTACCCACAGCAGATTATGGGCTGCACATTTTCCTCCTACAAGCAACTTAATTTCTAGCTATGTGGCAGTAATGTAGTAAAATGTTTGATATCACCATCTAAAAAGTCAGTATTTGGAATGTCTGGTTAACTGGAGCCTGGGAAATCAATACGTGTGGTTCGGAGTTTTCCTATTGAAAACAGTTGTTCTCACTTAAGGATGAAACTCTGCCATTTGGGGAGATAATGAAACTAATAAAATATCTCTAATGCCTTCCCAGTGTATAAAACATTTTTCCAGGTTTGTGCGCCGCATAAATCTGAAGGGATATTACAAAATAAAACGCTTCAATCTGTTCTATTAAAAGAAATACTTTTTAAAAAAAAATCTTTATGTTTTCGAACTACTGCTCTGTAAGATTCAGAGTCAGCCCAGCCAAACGAATATGAAAATAATTTCTCTGGAGAATAAGCAATTTCAGAACAACCTGAAGATCCCTCTTTCAAAGGACTGAATAACTGCGAAAAAAGCTATTTCTGAATGAGGGTCTATCTGTTTCTAGGTGACCAGCTGCTTGAGATCATCTACTCGCATCTTTCTAAATATTGTTGTTGTTCAGTCACTAAGTTGTGTCTGATTTTTCGCAACCCCACGGACCATAGCATGCAAGGCTCCCTTGTCCTCCTGGCTCCTGGACTTTGCCCAAATGCATAGTCATTGCGCTAATGACACTATTTAATCACCTCATTCTCTGCTGTTCTCTTCACCTTTCGCCTTCCATCTTCCTCAACATCCAGGGCCTTTTCTAATCAGTTCTCTCTTCTCATTTGGTGGCCAAAGTATTTGAGCAACCGCTTCAGTCTCTGTCCTTCCACAGAACAGTCAGAATTGATTTCCTTTAGGATCGACTGGTTTGATCTCCTTGAAGTCCAAGGAACTCTCAAGAGTCTTCTCCAGCCAAAGCATCAATTCTTTGGCTGGAGAAGTCCCTAAGTCTTCCTTAAGGTCCACCTCTCACAGCCAGGCGTACATTACTGCTGAGAAAACCATAGCTTTGACTATACCGACCTTTGTCGGCAAGGTGATGTCTTTGCCTTTTAATATACTGTCTCCTCCTAAACGTAATCAAACACAAACCTAAAAAAAGACTTATTTTTCAACTTTTTTGTCAACTTATTTTCCAAAGCACCAGAAGGTAAGACAAGAAACGATGGATGAAAACTAATCAAGGAGAGAAGCAACCTGGACTTAAGGAGAAACTTCCTAACAGTGAAGACAATTAACCAGTGGAACATCTTTTGCCTTCAGAGCTGAAGGAACTTCGTCACTGGAGGTTTTGAGGAATAGACTGGACAGCCCCCTGTCTGAAATGGTTTAGGGATTCCTGCTTGAGCAGGGGGTTGGGCTAGAAGACCTCCAAGGTCCCTTTCAGCTCTATTCTGATTGATTAATTGATCCCAGCCCATCTCACAGGGTTGTTGTGGTGGAAGAAAGAACTGGAGGAAGAAGGAATATTAGATATGCTCACCATATCTGAAATGGTATAGGGCAGTGATGGCAAACCTACGGCATGTGTGCCACAGTGGGCATATAGAGCTCTCTCTGCTGGCATGCGAGTCAAGTTGCCCCAGCATCGCCCCAGAGCTGAGCATGCTCAGAAAGGAATAGCGGTGCCAGGCGATGATGTCACGGGGCCATGCACATGCTCAAAAAGAGAGTGGCGAAGCCAGGCGATGATGTCACGAGCTACGACTCATTAGCCGCAACTAGTCCTGTTTAAAAGGTTAGCCATCACTGGCTTGCTGAGAAATTCTGGGAGTTGAAGTCCACAAGCTTTGAAGGGACCAAGGTTGGAGACCTCTGGACTAGAAGACTTGCAAGGTCCCTTCCAGCTCTATTCTGATTGATTGACTTCTCAAAATTCTCCGTATCGCTCAGTCTAACTCTAAAGTCCTGCATTATCTCTGAACAAGTTTGGAAATCCTTAACCATTCCATTATCGTGGTTTGCAGCTCCTAATCAGAAGGAATTGTCCAAACCTGGAATGGATGCCATTTTTGGTCAATGATGCGTGTAATCTGAAAATAGTCCATACAATGTCCTGTGGGTTCATATAGGTAGTCCTCAACTTATGATGGCAATTGAGTCCAAAATTTCTGTTGTTAAGTGAGACATTTGTTAGGCGAGTTTTGCCTTATTTTACAATACTTCTCACCATGGTTGTTAAGCGACTCACTGCAGTTGTTAAGTTAGTCACACGGTTGTTAAGAGAATCTGGCTTCCTCATTACCGTTGCTTGTCAGAAGGTACCTTAAGGGGATACCATGACTCCAGGATGCTGCAATCGTCATAAATACGAGTCAGTTGCCAACTGTTTGGATTCGGATCACGTGACCAGTTGTGAGTGTGAAAAACAGTCACAAGTCACTTTTTTCAGTGCTGCCGTGACTTTGAACAGTCACTAAATGACTGTTGTAAGTCAAGG
Source organism: Pareas carinatus (assembly GCA_032468095.1). Taxonomy (NCBI): domain Eukaryota; kingdom Metazoa; phylum Chordata; class Lepidosauria; order Squamata; family Pareidae; genus Pareas; species Pareas carinatus. The sequence goes on from JANHFO010001562.1 coordinate 197,389, forward strand.
ACTGCCTGTATTAACTGGGGGAAGTTTATTCGCTCCGTTTGTACACTGCCATTCCTTTATCTCCGTGTAAATATTGTTTCCAGTTTTTAAATCTCAGAGTGAGGAGATATCAAAGTGATTGTACCAAGTCTTTAACTGTATAGCTCTACTTTTGATTCAGCCAATCTGAATGACTACTATCCCGAGTAAAACGTCTTACTTGACTTAAGTGCTTGGTGTACGTACTGGTATCACTGCTGTTGGGATTCCTGGTTGAAACTGTTTTAATCCTACTGTCATCTGATTTAATCTCTGAAATCAAAACTCCCTTTATGAATGACCTACATCAGACGGTAGACGGGTGGCTGGAGACAATCCCATTGTTCTTTCGAGACATTTCAGTTGACACAGTCAGCCAGTATATTTAAAGACATCTTATGGTTACTGGATGGGAGGCATTTTAAAGTTATTACAGTACTAATAACTGGTTATTACTTCAGGATTAATCTTAAAAGGTGGAGAGATTTTTAACCAGATGCTTGGTGGAATATAGCAAAGTTGGAGAAACTATCAAGACGCCACCATCAAAATACACTGAAATAAAAGATGGTGTGTGTTTGTGTGAACATTTGGACCTAATTTTAATCATCGTTTGTCAATTATAGCCTTATGATTGTAACCACAGATTGTCAATTGTAGCCTGCGTGTAAGTATTGAGCATGTATACCGAAGACAAATTCCTTGTGTGTCCAGACACACTTGGCCAATAAATTCTATTCTATTCTAATCCTCATCACTCAATGATCTAGTAACATTTAACCTGGATTGTTGCAGACATTTCTACATCAACTGCTTTTAAACACAGTGCAAACATTGTGACTGGCTTAACATGAGACCACCAGAATGCTGATTTTAATTTGGACAATACATATTGCAAGATAATAGAAATGTACCAGGGAGTATTTAATGATACAGTCTTCAACTTACAACCACTTGTTTAGTGACTGCTTGAAGTTATGACACTGAAAAAAATGACTTATGACCATTTCTCACATGACCGTTGCAGCAGCCCCATGATCACATGATCAAAATATGGATGCTTGGCAACTGGGCCATATTAATGATAGCTGCTGTGTCCCATAGTTATGTGATCTCCCTTTTGCGACATTTCGACAAGCAAAGTCAATGAGGGAAGCCAGATTCACGTTACAACTGTATTACTAGTTTAACAACTGTGGTGATTCACTTAATCACTGTGGCAGGCAAGGTCATTAAATCGGACAAAACTCACTAAACAAGAGTCTTGCTTAGTAACGGAAATTTTGAGCTCCATTGGGATTATGCGTTGAAGATTACCCAGATTAAAATTTATATTGCTTTAGGCCACTCATTTTGTACACCCAATCTGGGCTTCTTGCAGAGGTGTAGATGCTAACTCCCAGAATACTCAGCAATGGCTATACTGCGTGGAGGATGCTGGGAGTTGAAGTCCACAAATCTTAAAAGACACCAAGGTAGAAGAAAGCTTCCCAAGCAAATCATATCCAGAAAACACTAAAGAAACTATCGAGTTGTTGGACTGAAACTTTCTTTTCTCTGTCCTTTGATCTTTTTCTCATCACAAATACTAAAAAAAAAAAAAATCTTTAATTTCCAAACTACCTCTCAGGGGTCATTTTCAAGCATCCAGAGCTGAACCACCTGGTAACCGCAAAAAATAGCAGTATTTCCATGCATGTTAGGCGTTCATACATTTCAGAGAACGTAACTAAGCCCTGGCAACAGTTCTGAACCAAATTCATAGTTGCTGACATATTTAAAAAATAAAAGAGAAATTCAGAGTCTAGATGTTTGCCAGGATATAGTATAGTGTTTCCCACACGCTGGAACCCAACGTTAAGAGGCCATAGACCTAACCTCTAGCCTTCTCCATTTCTGAGTTCAAGACCCTTCTCGTGGAGTGCAATGTGTCTAGTTATATCAGATGGTGAATGACTATATTAATGTCCTACCAGATGCCAATTTCTGAATCCAGACAAGATCTAACAAGGCTCAATGTTTAATTGCATTTCCACATTGGAAACAACAGATAGTAGCCTAAAGCTTTAACTCCTTATGTTCCACACACAAGCCTACTCTCATCCTAATGATATAGCAGCTCAGCGGGATTTAATACAGGAAGTCCTTGACTTATGACCACAATTGAGCCCAACATTTCTGTTGCTTAGCGAAGTGGTTGGTTTTTGCCCCATTTTACGACTTTTTTTTTACCACAGTTGTTTTAAGTGAGTCGCTGCAGTTGTTAGTCACCTGCAGTTACTAACTGCAGTTAGCAACACGGCTGTTACGTGAATCTGGCTTCCCCATTGATTTGGCCTGTCAGAAGGTTGCAAAAGGGGATCACTTGGCCCTGGGCCACGGCAACCATCTTGAATGTGAATCAGTTGTCAAGCACCTGAATGTAAATCACATGTCCATGGGGATGGTAGAATGATCATTAGTATGTAAAGTGGTCCAAGTCAGGGGACTCCAACCTTGGCAACTTTACGACTTGTGGATGTCAATTCCTAGAATTCAATCAGAATAGAGCTGGAAGGGACCTTGGAAGTTTGCTAGTACAGAGGTCTCCAACCTTGATCTCTTCAAGGCTTGTGGACTTCAGATGGAAGATGGAAGAGGAAAATTTACTTCTATGGAATAATCTTATTGGTTTTTTTTTAAAGAAATCTACAGCTGCATTTCCAACCTTTATTTCTTCAACTTGAAAAAAGACTGACATGAATATGGGTACAGTAAAACCTTGGATTGAGAGTAACTTGGTCTGAGAGCATTTTGCAAGAAAAGCAAACATTTTAAATAAATTTTAACTTGATAAATGAGCGATGTCTTGCATTACTAGTAGTACGTACAGTATACACATGCTCTCTTGCTGTGGGATTGTGGGTAATGCTTGGTTGCTTTGATATACGACCGCTTTGGATTACAAGTGCTGTTCCGGAACCAATTATGCTCGCAATTCAAGGTTTTACTGTATGCGTTTTAAACTGTAGTTTGAAACACCTTGCAAGTCACCCTGAAAATCATTATTTTGAAGGTGGAATTATAGAATGCTTTAAAAAATCCACAAGGTTTGACTGGAAGAGGCGGTGCCACATAATATTTTCATTTCCCCTCTTATTTAAACAAAAGACTATGAAAAAACAGTTTCAGTTTTAGCTTCATGGTTTCTTTTGGAAATAATTTAGACAGCAGCAATTAAGCACCCCCTCCACTCTAACTTTCAGTTCTCATTCCTGTAACCGTGTATGACGTGAGATTGTTGTACATTTGTACCTAATAAGCAATTGCAATAGCACTTAGACTTATATACTGCTTCACAATGCTTCACAGCATTCTCTAAGCAGTTTACAGAGCCAGCATCTTGCCCCCAACAATCTGGGTCCTCATTTTACCAATCTGGGAAGGATGGAAGGCTGAGTCAACCCTGAGTCGGTCAGATCGAACTGTTGGCAAGTTAGCAGAATTAGTCTGCAATACTGCATTCTAACCACTGCGTCACCATGGCTCTAATATGTATGTCAAAATGCTATTTTTCACCCGGAGCTGCCTTGGCAATTAGGAAAGGTGATAAATTGATTTAATAAATCCAAATAAAGGAATACCACTCCTGTCTAGAGTTATCAAAAGAGCTTGGCTGAACGTATGGCCTGCCCTCCCCGTCCCATTTTTTCTCAGTAACATGAATTGGCGGCTACCATGTTTCCCCGAAAATAAGACCGGGTCTTATATTAATTTTTGCTCCAAAAGACACATTAGGGCTTATTTTCTGGTTAGGTCTTATTTTCGGGGAAATACGGTATGTCTGGCTAATGATATTAACTGGGGCTTATTTTTTTGAGTACGGCTTATTTTACGAGCGTCCTGAAAAATCATGCTAGGGGCTTCTTTTCCGGTTAGGTCTTATTTTGGAGGAAACAGGTTACCTGTCTTATTTATTCCTTCCATTTCCATAGCAGCCCAACTCAACCAAGTGACTCTGGGTGGCTTGCAGTTCTAAAATCACAGAGCAATTAAAACAATAAAAGGGTTTAAAAAAATATCCAGAAAAATAAACACAAACAGCAGCTGAGATCATTAATCAATTAACAGTAGAGTCAAGGAATGGAGCCCTTAAGACATTCCGAATCTCAGGCCCGGGAACACAGCCATGTTTTTAGAGCCTTATAAAAGATCAACAGGGTGGGATCCATTCTAATTTCAGGATAGTGATGGGGATATTGCACAGAGCAGGGACTATGGCAGAAAAAGCCTGCCTTCTAGTTCCTACATGTCAACACTCTTTGGTTTACACCCCACACCCCCAAATACCCAATCTGCTGGATCAAATAGGATGAGGAGTGACTCTTGAAAAAAGACCGTCCCTTGGATACCCCAGTCTCAAGCCATGTAGGGATTTAAAACGGCGACAACCAGCACCTTGAATTGGCCCTGGAAACACAACCAGCAACCAGTGCAGTTCACACAGCCTTGGGTAACATCTGGCACCATCTTACTACCTGTGGTCCCCAGCCATATGTTGCATTAGTGGAAGTTTCCGAATGCTCTTCAAGGGCAGCTCCATGTAGAGCGCGTTGCCTTGATCCAATTGGCCTGGATCCAGATGATGACTTTTTGATAAGCAAACCTTTGAACATTATTTATTTTATCTTCTGGCGCACGCACGCACACACACGCCTCCTGTTTTGGTTAATAATTTTGTTCTAGGATGTTCCTCTTCAGTGAGGCTTCCTCATTTCATGGACTTTTACAGGGGGGGGCATCTCCTGGTTCATTTTAGGATCACTAGCCATCCTTTCTCTGGATTAAAGCCAACAATTCACCTTCAATAGCCCCTAGAGCAAAGTTCATTTCAGCTCCCAGACATGACCTCAATTTCTCAACTTCTTCCCATCAACCTCCTGGGCGTTTTCATCTTCCCCTTTTGCCACCCCCATATCTTGTTTTATGTTACAAAGGAACCGGAAAAAGTGACTTACAACCATTTTTCACACTTATGACCATCACGGCATCCCTGTGGTCACGTGATCAAAATTTGGTCGCTTGGCAACCGGCATACATCTATGACAGTTGCAGTGTGTCCCGGGGCCATGTGATCACCTTTTGCGGCTGACTAGCAAAGTCAATGGGGAAGCCGTGTTACTGACTTCACAACTGCAGTGATTTCACCTGTAGCACGAAAGGTCGTAAAATGGGGCAAAACTCACTTCAAAGTGGCTCAGTTCAAAAGGCAAATAATAAATCATAGTTTGTAGTAGCTATATCAAGGTGCCCCAGAGGTGCTTTTTCAAACGGCAACTGGACTTTGTTTCTCCTTGAAGACATTTCGTTTCTCACCTGAGAAACGTCTTCAGTTCTGACTGAATGGAGCAGAATTGGAAGGATTTATATCCCTTGCAGGCATCTGGTCCTTAAATCCTTCCATTCCCCTCTAATCAGTCAGAACTTTCTGGGATGAGAAGCGAAATGCCTTCAAGGAAAAACAAAGTTCCGTTGCCTTCTGAAAAAGCATCTTTGGGACAACTATGACCTGGATAACTGAGAATTTCCAGAGACATATATTAAATCCATTTCTTTTTATGAGGCACCTGGCTTTTTCTGATTACAGAAGGGAGTGACTACTCCCCTTTTCGCCCTTCAGTTCCAGCCTAGGGGTTTTGCAGGCCTGTTGCTAAGCGATCTACTTTTTTAATACAGTAAGATGTTTTTACAAGCCCAGGTTCAAATCCCATCAGAGGGTATGTCTCACCACTGAAAGCAAATAAGTTAGAAATGGCCATCTGAGCCTCCCTTTCTTTCTTTGTTTGCTCGTAAAAACTACTTACTGTAAGAGATCAAGTTGCCTCCTTGTCTTCACAGTTGTTAGATGCAACTGTAATTTTTTTTACTAGTTTATGAATTCTGATGTAAATAGAAATTGGGATCAATGCCATTTGTGGTTGATGAATCAGCTTCACATCATAGTTTGATAATCAGATTTGACAGCCTTGCATATGCTATGGCTTGTGAGTAGGCTAATCTGAACGAAACTAAAATCAAAACCATGATAGCAGGCATTCAAAAATTAATTCGCTCTCCGTCATCAGACTAAGGAAAGAACAAAGGTTGGTATTCTGGTGAGTTGAATTCCACTAATCCTGGGGAAGAGAGAAAAATCCTTCCATATTATGGGCAGATTTTGTTTCTGGTCATCAAAACCAAGATAATCTCCTTTCCCCCCTATTTTTGTATGCATCTCTGTGGGAAGAAAAGATGTATGCCCTGGATGGGGGAGTAATTAGTTTTTTTATCTGTGTCTGGTGACTCAGAATTAAGAAAGGGAGTCAGACAAGGATACATATTACCCTCTTATCTGTTTAATTTATACAGTTAAGATAGCAGGTTGTGTAAGGATAGCTGGAATCTAAAACAGGAGGCCCAAACGCTAACCATTTAAGATACTGCAGACAACAGCTGCTTTGCTAGCCACAAGTAAAGAAAGTGGAGAAGAGTTCACTGAGAAAGTACAACTGGAAAATAAACATCTGGATTAATCATGAATATTAAAAAGAAAATAATAATAATAAAAAGACCATCAACCAGCATGCTTGGTGGACTTACAATTCATGTTGGGAAAATGATGATGGTAAAAGTTGTGTGTGGAGGGCTTGAGGAAGGCTGAGACAACTGGTATCAGGAGATCAAGAAAAGCCGCATAGAAAACTTTATAGAGAATAACAGGAAGACCTGAGTCAGCTGGGGAACTGAGCTGGTTCAATGGAGGAAAGAAAAGATCTGAGAGAAAGAAGGAAGGATGTAGTGGGCTGTGAAGTCCTGGGAGTAAGGCGTTAGGTGCTAGAAAAAGGTGGTGCCAATGCTGGAATAGAAACTAGACTCAAATGAGTTTGCATCTTGCAATTTAAGGGTTGTTGGGTTTTTTTTGTGATCTACTTATCTTGTAAGTAGTGCAAGATTGGAAAACGTAGAGAGATCTGGCCCACAGACTAGTCAAGAGTCGGTCATGGTTGAATATATAACATCATCATCACTTATCTTGTGGACTCACAAGTCTGGCTTTCTATGAAACTAGGAGTTTGATAGCCTTCTGTTTAAGCAGTTCTGTAGTCTTTTTGTGATGGCAGTTGTGACACTCTTAAATTTCATATACATCCATGAGTCTCCTAGGAGAAGACAGTCACTGGAAACAGGGAAGTGCTAAATTCAGCTGGTAAGGCTAAATGTTAGTTATCCAGGCAATAATTCTAAAATGAGCATTAGAAAATAAAAAATAAAAACTGTTTTTCAATACCCATTATTTTTAAGTTTTCAATATTTTCTGGCAGGGGCTAATGGAGTTAATTCTTTAACCTGTCTTAAACAACTGTGATTTTATGAGCACCCAAATCATTTGGCAAGTAGGAATAACTCAGTATATAAAAAAGACCATAAGCATATTCTTGAATTCTGAAAATATACTTAGCTGCGTATAGCGAGTAGCATTATTACTTTCGGACTGCAACATTATCCACCCTTACGTAAGCATAATTTAATAAGTATTGTGAAGATGGCTAAGTTTCAGGACACAGGCATACAAGTCATCACATTTGCAGGAAAACTCATCCAATTTGCAGATGACACCAGATCTGTGGGCCAGATCTCTCTACGTTTTCCAGGCAGGCAGGAATAGCCAACACTCCATAAGATAGACTTAAGATACAGAAGGGTCTAGATAAGACTGAAACACCGAGCCCTATCTAACCAATTGAAATACAAGGGTGAAAAAAGTAAGGTCCTACATTTAGGCAAGAAAAAACAAAGGAACGCGTAGGGAATAGATGTTACCTGGCTGAACAAGAGTAACTGTGAGGGATCTTGGGAGTCCTAGTGGACAATCACTTAAATATGAGCCAGCCGTGTGCTGCAGCTGCCCAAAAAGCATAAGCAGTTCTAGGCTGCATGAACAGAGGGATAGAATCAATGCTCCAGTGTTGCAGCATCCACAATTACTAGAGGCAAGTCGTCCCACTGAGTAATTGTAATAACTGTCCAGAAATTTCTCCTTACTTCTAGGTTGCTTCTCTCCTTGATTAGTTTCCATCCATTGTTTCCTGACTTCCATTGTTAGCTTGATTTTTTCTTCTTTGGGGCAGCCTCTTAAATAATGGAACAATGCTGTCACGTCACCTTTAGTGCTTCTTTTCATTAAACTAGGTATACCCAATCCGAGCAACTGTTCTTTATATGTTTTTAGCCTCCGACCCCCTAATCATCTTCGTTGCTCTTCTCTGCACTCTTTCTAGAATCTCAACATCTCTTTTACATCGTGGCGACCAAAACTGGATGCAGAATTGGAAGATCCAACCCACGGCTGAAGCAGGAAACCCGTTAGTATTTCAGACAAACTGTTGTCCAATCTTTTCTTTAAAACTTCCAGTGTTGGAGCACCCACAACTTCTGGAGGCAAGTCGTCCCACTGATTAATTGTCCTCACAGTCAGAAAAGTTCTCCTTAGTTCTAGGTTGGTTCTTTCCTTGATCAGTTGCCCTCCATTATTGCTTCTTGTCCTGCGTTCTGGGTTTTTGGAGAATAGCTTGACTCCCTCTTCTTTGTGGCTGATCCTGAGATATTGGAAGACTTCTATCATGTCACCCCTGGTTCTTCTTTTCATTAAACTAAACATACCCAATTCCAGAAATGGTATGCTTTAGCCTCCAGTCCCCTAATCATCTTTGTTGCTCTTCTCTGCCCTCTTTCCAGAGACTTAACATCTTTTTTTACATCATTTCTAATCGCATTACAGTTTACTGTGAATGCCACTGTAAAGAATTACAGTTATTCCCACGACATGTCTATTCTCTTACAATGAAGCATGATCAAAACACAATGAAGACTATTTTTAGACTGTATTAAGTGGCTACCAGTGCAGGAACTAACCACTAATCTTCTATCATAAATCAGAAAAATCTCTTTCTATGATGTTGAAGAGTTTCTATCTTGAAAACAGACCAGGAAATAAAGCTAGGAAATAAGGTATCTGATAACAATCTTAAGCTGTCTAGAAGGAAATTCTAGCTGCAGCTGATGAAAGTCACTAAAGGATGCAAGAAACCCAGGAGCAACGTGCTTTCTCCATTTATTCCTCAGCACAGATTATTCATTAAAGGGCTGCCTGTCCCAAGCGCAGGTTCAAAGCAAACATGGACAGAAATAATCAGTGTCATCCCTAAAACTGCTCTGGAAGTTGAAAGATTTAATCATGACTGCCTCTCTTTCTGTACCATAACTAATACCCCTTAGGGTAAAAGATCAAACTGAGATATTCTCTGCTAGGGTTTACCAAATACAAACAAAATCATTTAGCCAAAGACACACTTTCGGACAAATCTCAGTCTGTTTTCTTTCATGGTTGCGTTTGCATTAGTATCCGAGGTTAAGTTAAGGCTCCCTTTCCATTAAAAAGGACAGCGGTCAAGAAATTAAATACGGTACTCCTGCATTATATGCATAGTGGGTTCAATCGATCGATCAGAACAGAGCTGGAAGGGATTTTGGAAATCTTCTATCTCAACCGCCCTGCTCAAAGAGGAGACCCTATACCAGTGGTGGAGAACCTGCAGAGCCTTCTCTGTTGGCATGTGAGCCAAGTCGCCCCAGCATCGCCCCAGAGCTGAGCATCGAGAGCACATGCTCAGAAAGGAGTAGCGGCACCAGATGATAACATCACAGTGCACATAGGAGCCATGTGCATGCTCAGAAAGGAATAGCGGCGCCAGGAGATGATGTCATGAGCTACGACTTGTCTGGGCCCTTAGTCTCTAAAAGGTTCGCCATCACTGCGGAAGTTTCTCCTCAATTCCAATTCGCTTCTCTCCTTG
>JANHFO010001563.1:10408-29983 GCA_032468095.1 Pareas carinatus
CTTATATTTCAGTGAGAGGCAAAACTCTAAGTAGGTCTTATTTTCAGAGGATGTCTTACTTTCGGGGAAACAGGGTAGTTTGGGTAATGAAACAGCTGCAAGAAAATAACAATGTTCAGAGCACCAAGTATCCCTTCTTTCAACAGTGACCTACAAATATTCTCCTTTTTTTGGTACACCCAGGCTCCCCTACTTCCAAAAATCAGTGTTGCTCAGGTCAGAGCACTTACATGTTGTGTCTAACATTGGATCACAATCTACTTTCACCATTCTGATTTCTGTGCAATTCATAATCCAAGAAAAAGATAAATAAATCCGTCTGTGGCAGAGTGCTACTGCAGAGACATGGGTCTGTTTATAGCTGATGACCATTATACATAAAGCATTAGAAATCAGAATAATAAATGTGAAATTAATGTTGAAAATTTTTAATTCTTTTGTATTTTTTCAGATGCAAATTGAATTTATACAGCAAGGAAGCATGAACTTTAGATTCATTCCTGTGCTCTTTCCTAATGCAAAAAAGGTAATATGACAATGGCAGAATAATTCCATTTTGGTGTTTGATGAAATTTTAAATTAGATATATAACATTTTTAAAAAATTGAGAATGTTAAGGAAAAATCCCTTTGGCATTTGATGTAAAAATTTAGATAAATGTTTCACAATAATCTTAAGACAGAAATATAATTTATATCAAGCTTATTAATGGACAAAACACATTTTATTTTGAGATAGCACTAATTTCCTGAAATAAAAAAGGATTTTATTTTTCTTAATACCATAATTTACTGTTTTATCTAGAGATAAAGTAGTACAGGCATAACCCAACAATAACCAAATCATTTGAATTGTCCATTCATTTTTATCTGCTTAAAACTTTCTTGTTCAGCTTGAAGAACATTGTGTGGCAAAAATAAATTTGGTTTAGTCTCATTGTTTTGTATGATAAAAAATGAACTAAACTCAGGTTTAGCTATTTTCTAAACCTAGCCTCTCAATCTGTACCCAAAATCTGTTCTGCGAGTGTAGGCCCGAATATTGTTTTGTAGAACTATAGATTTGGAAATAATTCAAATGAATGCATTGGTGACATGTTGCTATCCATCACATCTAGTAGACCGTCAGCAAATCTTTCAGTACCCTAGGATGACATTCATCTGACCCTGGAGATTTGAATTGATTCAAAATAGAGGAAAGTTGTATTTTATCAGCCGAAAACTTAAATCCTGCTCCTTGATCCTGTTCTTCACTACTGCTTGGTGAAACACATACCCCCATATTGATTTTAAAAACTGGCCAAAATGGGAATTGACTAGTTCTGCCTTTTCTTTGTTACCTGCTAACATTATGTTAGCTTCCTGAGAAGCTGATTAATTTCTCTTTTACTCTGAACCTTTTAAAAAGCTCTTTGGAGGGGGGAGGGTTTCTTAACTTTTTTTTACCAACCTCAGTTCATTCCAAATGTTAGTTTTCCTATTCTTCCTTTGTGACTTCTTCTTTTTTACAACATGAATCCTCGTTTGTTTGGTTATAACCTAGCATGAGGTGTGATTCTACTTTCAATCATATTCAAACAGGCTATTGTATGTATGAATCTGTACAACATTAGATCAACATTAGGAAAATAATAAAATAAGCGCTCCTGCTTCCCTTGTAATATCACATTGAAGGAAATGTAGGAACCACTGCCTCTTTCTAAATTCTCCTTGTTCAACATGGGAAAACTTACTACCATAATCTAGAGTAGGTTAGTCAAGATCCTTCTGAAGCTTTGCTCTCAGAGCTATAGGGATCCTATGTAATTCTACTGTACTTCAACATTATAACTGTGGAATACAATTTCAATTTTAAATTTCAATTTATTTACATTTATACACTGCCCTACTCCCGAAGGACTCAGGGCGGTGTACAGCCATTAAAACATACAAATAACACAGATATAACATTAAAAACCAGTTAAAATAATTAAATATGTGCTATTCAAATTTAAAACCAATTTAAGTGAATAAAACCCAGTTAAAACCAATTTAAAAAACCCACCCCAGGGAGACATATGGAAAATCAAGACAGCCCGGCCTGGATGAAAAGATAAGTCTTGAGAGCATGCCAAAAGACCCGGAGATCAGAGATGGTGCGTATCTCTGGAGGGAGTTCGTTCCACAAGGTCGGAGCTGCCACAGAGAAGGCTCTGACCCTGGAGGTCACCAGCCGTCATTGTCTGGCTGACGGTACCCCGATGAGGCCCTCTCTGTGGGAGCGGACTGATCGGTGGGAGATATTAGTTGGTAACAGGCATTCCTGCAGATACTGCGGCCCTAAGCCATGGAACGCTTTAAAGATGTTAACCAACACCTTGAAACGCACTCGGAAGACCACAGGCAGCCAGTGCAGCTTGTGCATCAACCAACGCAACTTATATGTGCATGACAAGATGAATGTACTTTATGACTATGAATGTATCTTATGCTTATATGTATACGACAAGATGAATGTACTTTATAATTATGAATGTATCTTTGAATGTAATCATAGTTTGCTTATTGTATGTATGTAGGTATAGAGCAAATACACTGGAAATAAATTCCTTGTGTGTCCAGACACACTTGTCAAAATAAATTCTGATTCTAATTCTGATTTTCATTTTGTTGTTGGATTATGTTTCATGACTTTCTTCAATCTTAAAAACGGGAGCAAATAGTTGTTACTTCTTTGATTGTGGTCAAAGGTGACAAAGGTCAAAATTTCCTCCCAGAGCTTGGTATACGATAAGGTTTCTGAATCTCAGAGAAACAATAGATTGTTATCTCAGCTCACAATGTTTTTTAGACACTCAGAAATGGTGTGAGAGATTCTGAATGTTTGTCTCTCACCTAGTATGAGTCAAGAAACAAAATATTCGTTCAACCAATCATTCTGCATGTGTTAGATAATCAGAATGCACAGAAGTGTACAGAATGATCGCAAATATTAGTTTACTACAAATATTAGTTTACCTCTGCCGTTAAATTAAAAAATAGATAACACTTGAATAGAGGATTTTACTCTTTCAAACATATGAATGTTTGTGGGGTTTTTTTTACTACTCCATGTTTTTATCAAAATTGCATTATTAAATTAGAAGCAGAAGGAAAGTAGAAACCAATCAGTCTTGAAATGGGAAATTTGATAGTTTTGGGATTGTGAAAAATCTGTCATAAATTATAAAATATAATTACCAATGAGTTGAAGAAATCCTGCTCTGTACTTTAATTGCTGTATATATCATCTGTGAATTATTTATCCCTCTGTTTTGCATTTTCCATACTTAATTGGAAATAATAGTTGTTATGTTTGGACTTTTCTTCTCTATATAAAAGATATCATTGATTACTTTTCAAGGATGTATTCCCTTATCTTACTGTTTAACCTTTTCTTTGGTTATTGGTATCTGAAAATGGCTATTTTCTTCTGTTCTTAATGACATTGGTGAGGTTAAGAAGATTTTCATGGCCATGTTATACATAGTCAGTTAATTGGAAATCAGAAATGGAAGATCATGAAAATAGGGCTAAATAAAAGAAGGAATTCAATATATGACCTTGAAACACTTGAAAACGTCAATGGGATTTCAATTTCATTTGCCAAAGATCATTCAACATATTTCTGTCAGATAGTATATCTCTTTGGAATAGTTTCATTTTACCAATATTCAGAAGAGCAATATTTTCTCACTGAAGAAATATTTTGCTCTCCTTCCATTCTTCAATGAGCACAGCTTTTATTATATAGAAAGTTGAGTAAGTCAAGCTCAAGATAGCTGCCCTTGCTCTCTACTATTTTTAATCCTGGTTATAATCTTTTGTACTCCCCCCTTTTAAATTCAGGCCTAATTTAATTTCTTTTTAAACTGTTTTTAAATTGTATGGTAATGTATTTAATATTTGTATTTTAATGTGCCTGTAAGCCGCCCTGAGTCCCCTCGGGGAGAAGGGCGGGATATAAATATTGAATTAAATTAAATTAAATAAGTAAAAGTAGAAGCTCCCCCTGCACATGCATCCAGTCTTAGCTGACTCTAGGGGCAGTGCTCATCTCAGTTTCAAAGCTAAAGAGCCAGTGCTGTCCAAAGGTCATGTGGCCTGTATGACTAGATGCCAAAGGTACACAGAGCGCTGTTACCTTCCCAGCGAAGTGGTCCCCATTTTTCTACTTGAATTTTTAGATGCTTTCGAACTGCTAGGTTGTCAGAAGCTGGGGCAAGTAATGGGAGCTCACTCTGTTATGCGGCGCTAGGGATTTGAACTGCCGCCCTTCTGATCGACAAGCTCAGCGTTTTTATCCACTGAGCCATCACGCCCCTATTAGAAAGTTGAGAAAGTTGAGTAGAAACAGGTATTTTCTTATGTGACTGAACCAAATGTGAATTGTTGATAAGGGGTGAAGTTATGATTTGGGTGAATTTCATTTGAGGTTTTGGGCATGATATGTTATTGATTGATGTCCAATGCTGGGGATTGAATGTTATGAGAATACAACTCTGCTATCCCTTTAAAACCTCAGTCTCCTTCTGCTCTGATAGAATTAGGCATTGACCACAGCATTTTGCCATAGGTCTGGCCTCTCCTCTTAAGCTGTGTTCAGAAGATGATATTAGGGGAATTAATGATTGGCAACTAGTCAGACTGTTCAAATCTACTTGAAACATCCATATGGGAAATGTTAAGAAGTTTTGAAATGGGATGTTATCAATATGCTGGTAATCTCAAATTCTGTTGCTATTTAGTACCCAGTTCTAAGTAGTTAGTTGATGCTCTTGAACATTTTACAAGTTTAACAATAAGCTATATGAAATAGAACAAGCTGCATTTATGTTTAGACACAACTGAGGGTCTAATTCATGAATTAGGATTAATTTGTTTTGAAGAGGATTGAATTCCAGATTATTAGGAAATCCCAACAGTTTAATGTAAGAGAAATTACTTCTTGATATGCAGCTGTTGTTGGATTTAAGGATGATGGTTATGGTAAAGAGCGGCTTTCTGCAGTTATGACTAGCATGTCGATTTGCCTTTTCTGAGATAAATGAGATGGGCAGAGGTTAGTCATGTCTTGGTTGTATTCTGTCTTGATTATTGCAGTGTGTTCTGGGACACTTTCTTTACAAAATATCTGTAATTTGAAATTGGTGCAAAATGCAGAACTAATTAATTAATTGCTAATTAATATATTTCATGATGTCTTTAGTGAAATCTGCAGTGGATGCCAGTTGCTTCCTGGGCACAATTTTAGATAAAGGTGTAAGTCTACATAGTTTTGGCCCGATAATCTGAGTGATTGCTTTGTGATGAATTTATGTAACATTAAGAGCTGCAGGGAAGGATTATCTGAAGATGCCCCTAATCAGCAACTTGGATTTTTACTTATAGAAGATTTTCTCCTGTGTTGCTAAAGCCTATGGAGCTGGTTCTGACTCTCACTCTCTTGGCAGTTTGAAAATCTGTCGCAATTTATTTCATATATTTTTTATAGATAATCAATTTTGAAATTAATGCTAATTTATGCTTCAATTTAAATAAATCTTAATCACCTTAGATATTCACTTCAGTAGCAACATATCTAAAATTGAATAACAATGAATGATTGACCAATCAGTCAATAAATTGAAGCAGCTTCTTTTCTTTTGTAAATCAATCAGTGTCTTGTAGCAGAGATGACTTTATTTGTAAATTACTCATTCAGCATTTATGATGCTGGTTGTCTCTTGTATATCATTTTTTTGAAAAAGATCACATTAGGGTTTTTCATTTACCACATGGTACGTTTTCCTATACTGCTATTTTATACTCATTGCTTGGAGGAACTATTCCATAAAGGCATATCATTGCATTTGGCTGGTACCAGTACTAATTTGACAGATCTGCCCTTAATTTTGGCCCAGGACTCTCCATTTTCTCTGGAGAGAAACTTCATTTAATTTTTAATATGTTCCAATGCAGAGAGAACAACTGATAAACGGCACACTTTTTGCTGCCTGCAACTCTACAACTATCTATCTGTCTGCATGTGTATATATAGAGATACCTTCCTTTGTGGCGCAGATATTCCAGCTCAGGCTTTCCTGATTTAGATTCTGTTCTTCAGCCAAGCTGCTTGAAGTGCTAGCTGATAGGTCTTGTGATTTGGTCTCTGGCTGACTGGAGTGTGCACAGGATAAGGTTTGCTCTGTGTTTTCCACAGGGATGCAGAAGATTCCTTGGTTACTTGACTGTTTAGCTATGTGATATTCCTGTTGTTGCCTTTTAAAGGCATTGGTCTGTTAGTAAAGGAAAATATATTCAGAGTTTTGATTTGCATGGCCTGTTTGGACTCTGTGAAGCATTCTCTCTACACATAAACACACTATCCTCTTTTTTCTGTTTATGGCCTGATTACACCCACAAGTAAGGAGTTGCAGCAGTACATTTATCAGCAGCATGATGTACCAATGCTACTAAACTACAAAGCTTATGTATGTGAAAAAATAAACTGAAATCACTGAGTTTATTATCCTATGATTTTGTTTGAGGTGAGGTCTCAATAAGGCAGTCATTCTATTCAGTTGACTTTTGTCCTTTTCTGAATGGATTTATATAAATAATCTAAAGTAGCTTTTCTCAGTTTGGTGAGAACTTTTTACTTTGTTAATGATTAAAAGAAATAGTTATGAAGCAATAATGGATAAATGAAGAAAAATTGGTTATCTTTTGATGTTACACAAATGTTAGCTTATCATATGGTCCAGATTAACAATATAAATAATGTAAAATAATAGCAATAAATGCCCAAAAGGTGAAACAATTCAATTTTTTTAAAAAAATGAGATTGGGTAAGTCATCTTTCTTTTTCTTGAAAAAAGGCCAGTTCAAAACAAAGCAGGAAATATGAATCATAGCAATTCAGTATTGCGTTTCACTTGTAATTTTGGTCTTTCATTGTTGTACAGTATTTCTTTTGGCTATTACAGTACACAATAAATAATTTTTTAGTCCTTGATAAATTCCAAAGTCTGGAAATACAATTAAGTAGGACATACATATGTCTGACAAGTGATCAGTATACCACCACAATCTTATCTCTTTGTCACAGTTCACAATATAGTAGAGTATAACATGATTTATATGAATTGATGTTCTAGCTCCTAAATTTCATTTCTGGTAACTTGGAAGTAACATTCCAAAATACTAGTATTCACAAAACAAAATGTTCTATTAGCTGTATTTTAAGATAAAAAGACTAGTTTAATAGTTTTTTGAAAAAATACTTATGTAGTTGGGTATATAAGCTTGCTATTTCAAAGGTCACATAGATAACTAATATCAATTTCATCTATTTTAACTTCTTAGTCTCAGCTAATTCTCCCAAGACTTTTAACAAATATAGAATTTCAGAAGCAGCAATGGTATCAGGATCAAAGAGACCAAATAACTAATACTTAAAATTCAATTAACGATCTCAGAAGTACTCTTCCTGAACTTTGAGATCTACCAAAGGTTTAAAAAAAGCGTTCAGCAGTTCAGAAAAATGTTCCAGGATAATGTTAGAAAAACTCAATTTACTTCCCACCAAGATTTACTAGTTATTCTTAAATTGGGCCTGTTTCAAACGATATTCATAGGTAAAGATGTATCTTCTGTGAAATGTTAATACTGTGGCTATATTATTTGGTGATTATAGATATTTCTAACAGAACTGACGGGCACTGAGTTTTGAGAAGACTGATATAGAGTATTTGCCGTGCAAACACATCATGCAGAATTTAATTTATGTCATGGCTCAGCTCCAACATCCATTGTCAAGGGCAGAGCTCAAATCAGAAATACGTCAAATAAATATAGATGAAAGTGTTCCGGAGCTAGAACAGAGGGCATTTTTCTCACTACTTAATAAATTCATAGGACTTTTTCATACATTCCCACATATTGAGGGAAAACCTAGTAGCTGAGATGGATGTGCCCCTGGATTTTTCAAGTTACTTTAGAAATTAAGTAGTATGATCGTAATCTCTTAGATTCTGTTTTCTTATGCTGTGTTCTTTTCCATGTGTAGCACCTTAGCAGATATAAGTGCTGAGAACATACCTTCATTCTCAATAGACTGAGCAGAGAGGCTAAGTAAGTCTTACGCAATCAGAATCCATCATCCGTACAGTGCATTAAATAGGGCAATAGGCTTTTTATGAAGTCTATTTCCACACTTGAATCTGGGATTTAATGCATGGTTGCTTAGAGAGACTGAGGATTTCAGAGGTCAGCAGGGCTAATTGCAAGACTGAGGGCTGCTCAGGACAAATAGAGCCAGAGGTTACTACATATGCTAAGGAAAGTAAGCCAATCAACTGATGAACATGTTGGAATCTCTTCTGCAGGGATCAGACTGTAAGCTTTTAACTGTATGAATGTACAGGGAACAGGGACATGTCTGTTGTATCATTCAGAAGGTGATCAGAAGGATGAAGTTAGAGAGGAAGACCCTGTCAGTTTCTATAGCCATAGATTGTGGAGAAAATGCCACATAGTGTGATTTTTGCTTAAAGGCAAATGTGTCTGAATATCAGGTTGTTAAACAAATATGTGTGTATGGTCATAGGTTAATGTAAGGAAATAGAATACATATGAGAATTTGAGATATGCTTTAGAGCCCTACATTTGGAGATTCTGAACCATCAAGTATATGTAACATATCAACTTTATATCTGGTGAATTATTGACTTACCAGAATGGCCATGTACGGCTTATCTCATAGGCATTCCTTGTGCAAAAATATCAGGTTCTGGTATACTTTACTTGATTTCATCCAGACTAGATTTCAATTCGAAGAAAGCTTTCCCCAAGGACAAATATGTTGGTCTACCTATTGTAAATAGTCATAATTCAAAAATTCACCAGGAATTCTGATCTGGGATTATCTTGTTCAAAGTTGTAGTTGGACAGGCCTGCATTAGGGAATAGAATGATCATATTATCACTTACTGTACAGTTCCAAGAATCATGTTTGCTGTAAATATGTAATTTATACGCTGTATAAATATGTGGCATTCCTTGCTTAAGCCTGGTTCTATGCTAAGATAAAACTAAAGAGCAACTCTCTAACATCACTTATGTAGCTAGTTACATGATGTGCTTTGTGGTGAAAGAAGCATCACTGAAACTATTTTCCCAAGGGCAGAGTAAGTATATTTGGTTTATCAGTAAAAGTGTTGACTTTTACAAACATAGGGTGGCCCGATGGTTAAAGATACTGAACTTGTCACCAGATTTTAAACGCGAGTGTTGTGTGATGGGGCAAGCTCCTGTTATTTGCCCCAGCTCCTGCTAACTTAGCTGTTTGAAAGCATGCAAATGTGAGTAAGAGAAATAGGTACGTTTCGGTGGGAAGATAACAGGAAAAAATGAGTTTTTACTTAACATTTATTACCATCATATATGTGAACAGCTGCTACTCAAGGCAGTTGCTAAACGAGGATTAACTGTACATGGTTTTCATTTTCCAAATTTTCTGCACTGCAATCTTATGAGATAGGATGAGATTAAAAGAAAGTGATTGGATCTAGCATATGCATCAGTCTACTGTATGTCTAACCCCATATTCTAACTGTGACAGTCATGCTAGTTGTCACATAGCTCAAGAGAATATTGAGGTTAACACTTCTTCGAAATAAATACAAAAGCAGCATGGATAGTGCCCTGAAAGCCAGATAGATCTTCAACATCCTTTTCACTGAACCGTTTTAAAAATTCACTCCCAGTAGAGTAACTGATAAAAAGATTGCTCTGTGATCCACTAAGTGTAGACTCTTAAGTGTATCCCAGTCACTTTTTTCCTCCAGTTTCTTCTCTTTCCTTATTTTACTTGACAATCCTTAGCTATCTTGTGAGAAGTGATGACGTTGTCATAGCAACCAAGATGGCTGCAATCTTGTTATGCTGCTCCCATGCAAGACACAACCATAATCTAAAAATAATAATCCCTGCTCATTTCTGTGAAGGACTGATCTAGAGTTTGTCACAGGGTATAAAAAGCAGATGTTTAGAAGGATGTCTATAAGTGTTCGTTTGAATATTAGAACGTGTAATTTTGGCAATGCTTTAGAATGTCAACTTCAACCCAAAACAAAGTGACAAAATAATAATAAACAACCACCTGCCCCATAACACCCTAAACTTAACAACTGTCGATAAAAAATACAAAAAATTCTGGATAGTGGATGTGGCAATACCTGGAGACATCTGAAGTGGAAAGAAAGAACTGAAGTAACAAAATACAAAAACCTACAAATAGAAATAGAATGACTGTGGCAAAAAGAAAGCAAAGGTAGTAGCAGCAGTAATAGTTGCTTTTAGTTCAATACAAAAGATCTGGAACACCACTTAAATATCATTGGCATTGACAAAATCACTCTCCATGAATTGAAAAAAGCAACTTTACTTGGAACAGCTTATATCTTTATGCCACCAAATAATAACATCTGCTATACCAGATCCTTGGGAAGCATTTGATAAGTGAATAAAAATGCCAAATGCAGTCTAAACATCTGGCTGCCTGTGTGACAAGTCATAATAATAATAGACTGTACATTTTCTCCTAATAGAAATGAATGGTACTTTGGGCATTCCCTCCACCTGGAATTACTGACATTTCCACCTGTACAAGTATTTCAAGAAAGTAACTATTCCTTTTTGGTTAGCATATATAAGGACTTTGCTACACTGGCGTTTCATGAAGTCAAAGTAGGAAGTTGATAATTCATACGTTCAGATAGATTAAATATACTCTGTAGTTTTCATGTATTGTTTATTTAGGAATATTTTTGGAAGATGATCAAATTATCTGTATATTTATTTTCAGTTTTCCTTGTTGCTGTTATATTGTTGTGTCAATCTAAAGTAAGTCCATCAGTATCTAGAATTTGCAAAAGAATTCTTTCTTTTTTCCCATCTCACTGCCAGACTAAGTTTTTTCTTTGCCAACATTTTTTTTCCCTTTAAGCGTGGGAAGCTATTGCTTTAAAAGAACTCTTTATCTAAATGGGAGCAAAACTGTGTTTTTCAAAATAGGTTTTCTATAAATGATCAATCACATGGTTTTGTTTTATTCTTCATTCTCTCCTAGATGGTGCCATTTTTACTTTCCCTGAGAAACTAAAGTGCTAGGAGCATTTTCTGAACTTGTAGCAAGATACCAGTGCAGCAGAACTAGGACTTTTTAAAATATCTTTAGTTGATGTCTTTATTAGACTAAAATTTCCCATGCGCTAGACTGTGATAATGCAAGTCTCTAATTTTGGAACACCTGAAAGCAAAAATACCATGTATCGGCAAGAGAGTGTCTGCAAGTGCAGTCACTGAAACAGTTTACTTCAAACTGTCTTCTCTGGCTGCTGTTCCAAAATCATGAGTTATACAGTATTTCCTGCTCCCATTTGAGACATAGGCAGTATTTGAATGATTGATTGACAGATTTGGAATTTTAAGGACATCCCATGTTCATGGTCAAAAATGACTACCAAAGTGACTTCCATATTCATCAAATGCCAGTTGTGATGAGGTGACGCAAAGCACTGTTTGCAGTAATGCAAAGTGGTAAAGTTTTTCTTACCATCTTCTTTAGTTTCTTTCAATTCCAATAGGCTTTTTTAAGACAGCCTATTTTAAGAATACTTTCTAGGGAGTAGGTGCTGTGTGTGTGTTGGGGAGGAAGAGAGGAAATAAAATATATATGTTAGAGAAAAAGACAAAATATTATTGAAAAATTGTGGTTTAAAATTTAGTTTTCGTTTTATAAAAGATTCTTAGATATTGCCGGGATTTGGTTGATCTGTAACTGAAATTATTTCTAAATTTACATTCATGTTATTCTGCTTCTTCCGCTTGAGAAGATCAGTTTAGATCTTTTGGGTCGTCAATTTCACAGCATACATAGATCTTGGCATATTAACAGGTACTTCCAAGAAACAAAGTTTGTCTTAGTCATAGTCATCAGTCAACATGTGGCATGTTTTTCCTCTATTTCTCTGCAGCTCTTATGGCCAAGTCCTGACTATAGTCATCCATAAATAAATCCCAAGTTTGCATAGAATTACAACGTAAAGGCTGTATGTTTTTTTTTAAAAAAACTGTAACTTTGCATTGCCTTTCTTTGTGCTACTAGATGTCTTGGGGAAAGTATTTTCCCATCATGAATCATGCAAATGGTTGTACTGTAGTAATATAAGATAAGCAGCAGTACTTTGGAGGTGGGTAGAGAAGCAAGGTAAAAAGAGGTTAGATTGTGATAAACATATGGTATAGCTGTGTATTTCAACACAGGAAAGGCCTTCAAGCAATTCAGGAGGGAATGCCTTGCAGATGTTTCTGTCATTGTCCTCAAAATTTTCTGTCTGACATATTTACTTCATCTGTCAAATGTGAGGTCAGATATGGTAGTAGTAGAAGAAATTCTTTTAAAGGGAAGCATGTCTATGCATATATGTATGTAGCTAGCTATCTGTCATATGGCAATACTAACAATATAAAATTTGCAAGCACAATTAGAATGCAGATGCACTACTTTGTTAAACATCAGATTTACCAGTACTCATTTAGGCAGAACTTTCTGCAATACAAACTCATGAAAGTATTTGTATTTATGCAAAGTATATATATTTGAATAATAGAATACGAATATTTTGCCTGTGAAAGAACATGTGCACTCAGATATGCAAGCAGCAGCATGTATATATATTTTCCTCTTTCTATCGATGTGTGTTGTAATGTTCTTGCTGTTGCCAGTACTGTAATAGTTTGCAGCATGATTTAATGAACAGCTTTGGGAATTGGTTCCAATTCCATCTTCAATCTGACACTGTAATTAGTGCCACCTGCTTTCTTTCCTTATTCCTTTTCTGTTATTTAGCAATTGAACAAGCAGAGGAGAGTGTAGGGTTCTTAGGCAGACTTTTTAAACTGAGGCTCCCATAGGGCTAAGAAGGAAATGAGCCTACAGATAACATGGAAGAACTACAACCCTCAGGAGTGGTTTGATAATATAGAATTTGTGCTACCCTGAAAATGCAATTTCCTTTTGATGAACTTAGATTAATGTAAAGTAAGCATTTTAAGATATTTTCATAGGGCAAAGCAGGCAAATACAATTTGGAGTCCCCCAAAACCTTGTTATAATCCCCAGAGCCTTTCCAAATTTGCTCTCAAAAACGATTTTGTGATAGAAAAGATTTTAAAAAAAATACTTGGAATGAAATCACATCAACCATATTTTATAACCACCTTTAAAACGCTCCATGGCATAGGGCCCAGTTATCTGCAGGACCGCATTCTACCCGCCGATACCTCCCATCGTCCAGTTCGCTCCCACAGAGCGGGCCTCCTCAGAGTCCCGTCAGCCAAACAATGTCGGCTGGCGACCCCCAGGGGGAGAGCCTTCTCTGTGTCTTTAAAAACACAAGATGCAGAAATCAAGCTTACAACCAATCCTTGAAGGTATAACTATCATACCACCATCACAGTCACGTGATCACAATTTGGTTGCTTGGCAACCAATTCACATTTATGGAGATTGCAATTCCTTGCAGTGCCTTGTGGTCATGTGATCATGAATTGCAACCAGATTGGGGAAGCTGGATTCACTTACTAACTGTATGATTCATTTAATGACAGTGGTGATTAGTTTAATGGCTGTGGCAAAAATCGTCATAAAATTGGATCTGCTCATGTGATGACTTGCTTTGCAACTGCAAAGACTTACAATGGAAGCTGTAGATCAAATTAGGATTGTACGTTGAGGGCTGTCTGCACAGGATACAAATACTTTAAAAAGTATTACTGCATAGACAACTTATAGATAAACCCATCCACAGAAAGCCTAACCCAATCTTTGGGGTATATTTGGGCACCTAAAATTATTGGCTTATCTGCAAGAATATGCAATAGATTAATAAAAATAGGCTATCATCAAAATCTTGCATATGGTTGCCAGCTTTTGGTGAGAGGGAGTGGGTTACTACTGGCATCTAAACACAGAGGTCCAAACAGAGAAATCTTGAAGGTTCTGCTGTGTGTAAACAGGTAGTCCTCATGACCACAACCGAGCCTGAAAAATTCATTGTTAAATGATGTGGTCATCAAGCGAGGCATGGCATAACCATAACTTACAACCTTCCCTGATGGCTTCCCCGTTGACTTTGCTTATTGGAAGCCAATTGGGAAGGTTGCAAGATCACGGGAGTCACAAGATCACAGGAGACTGCAATTGTCATAAATGTGAGCCTGTGGCCAAGTGCCCAGATGGCAATCATGTCACTGTGGGGACATTGTAAGTGTGAGGAACAGACATAAGTCACTTTTTCAACATCGACATAACTTAGAATGGTCACTGAATGAATGCCTGTAAGTTGACGATTACCTGTACTGAATTGGGTTTGAGGTATTGTTCAGGCTTGAGATACCCTATTATTGTATAATTGCCAGATGTTTTGTCTTGATTGTTTTGTGCCATGTAGAAATTCAGATGCTAGTTTTTCATAGATATAAAATACATTTTATCAGAGTAGCTCTTAGTTGAGGCGTAAGTACTAAAGTAGGGTTGCCAGGTTGTACCAGTGCTTTCCATCCCTGTTTCCTTGATCAGAAACATTTGGAAATTTGGGTGTGCGTATATGAATGAGTGAGGACAAGCAGGGACAAGGTCAGACAGGCACTGAATAGCAGCTAGTCATGTGAGGCCAACTGTAGTCTTATTACAACCTAGTAAAATATTAGCACCACACGTTGTAAAACTCTTGAACTTTCACCTGGAACTAGTTGCTCTTTATTCTGTAGGAACAAGCAAAATTCAAAACTGTGGCAGAGTTTGAAAAACAAGTAAAAACAAATAGAAGATGAAAGATTTGCATGTTGGGGAGCTTCTTTTATTTGTAACATGTTCTGTTCCTTCCATGATTGACATTTAGACATTGTGGAAATGCTTGTGACATCTTTTTCAGACGCCTTGCTGTTCGAACAATATGAGGATTTGCAGACAGTAAATGAAAAAAGCAGACCCGCTGAAGGTAGAAAAGTAGTTCATTATTTCTGCAGTGGATAAATGTTTTCATCCAATGTGAATATGCCTCCCAGGAGAGAAGAATTTGCTCCCAATCGGAGTGTGTTGAATAAGGGTGT
Source organism: Pareas carinatus (assembly GCA_032468095.1). Lineage (NCBI taxonomy): Eukaryota > Metazoa > Chordata > Lepidosauria > Squamata > Pareidae > Pareas > Pareas carinatus. The sequence continues at coordinate 25,585 of JANHFO010001563.1, forward strand.
GATTAAGGTTAACCAATGCTGAAAGTGTGAATGGTGTTTGGGATTGCCTTTAATATTCCTTGTGTTTGTAGGTACAAATCCCCTCCCCCATTTTTAAAAAGCATGTTTCTGATCCTAGTTGGAACAATCTGATCACATAGATAATTTCTTTGGAGACTTCAAGAGCTGTTCCCAAGGAATTTTTCTTTGCCCCCCTGTCTTCTCTGCTCTTAGAGACTCATCACGATTTAAATACAGTTAAACCTAGGCCGTTCATTCTGGCTCCTATTCCTTTTACAGTATGAGCTGCTTGTCTAAGGAAGTTCAGCAATCTCTTCTGTCCCATTTCTTTCCTTCTTTGGTTGTCCTGATTGCTTGATGCCCTGGCACCTATTCTTTCTTTCCATTGTCTGCATCAAAGGCTGTAACTTCCATTCCAAACACAAAGCAGTGAGAAAGGAAATGGATCCCAACAAGTGCTTATCAACAGTGTAGTTCTGCCTGTCTCCTAGAGAATAACTGAAGACCAAGAAGGAAGACCGAGAATTTCTCTGTTATTGATAATAATGGTTGCCAGCACTTAAGATAGATGCCAAGTTGCGGCCTATTTGGCATTTCAGATTCAGAAAACAGTTTTTTTTATTGCAATATTATACCACCCTCCCTTCCTGACACCATTAAATTAGATTTGGCTTGAAGCTTAGAGTAACTGGAAACTACCTTCCATTGTAACATCAGCAGCAGAAAAATGAATTAGGACTCAAACTGTCCTTTTTTGTTTTTTTTTGGTGGAAGTGAATCCAGAATTTCATATAAACATGGCTGTTAAATAAATCGTATTGAACAGAGCGATGCTTCTGAATAAAAATAAAGGTATATGCTGTAGATTTCGGCTTGTTTTATTCCTCAAAGCCTGTAACATAAATAAATTAAACCTGCAGTTTACACAAAGGGACTATTTTACAGAAATAGTAGTCTTATTTTCTCTTCGACCAACAGAAGCAAGCCTTTTATCATTCTGTCCAATTACAGTATATGGCAAGAATTAATTGCATGTGCTCATCTGCTTGGAATTTCTGGTTTTTAGTCATGATCATAGTGCAGATTAAGCATAAGTTCCCAAACTTTGCATAAGCAAGTGTCTAGAATGGGGCAATGGGTCAAGTGACTGGTCTTTTTTGGGGTACTCTCTGCTTTCTGGAACATTCTTCCCATGTAGGTACATATGACCCATAGACTCCTAACTGTTCAGTCACTCGAGAGAGATACTCTGTTTCCCCGAAAGTAAGACATCCTCCAAAAATTAGACCTACTTACAGTTTTGCCTCTCACTGAAATATAAGGCATCCCCCAAAAATAAGATCTCCCCGATAATAAGGCCTCAGACTTAAAGTTCTGGGCGGCTTCGGTGGAAAAATAAGACATCCCTTGAAAATAAGACCTAGCGTATCTTTGGGTGCAAAAATTAATATAAGACAGTGTCTTATTTTTGGGGAAACACGGTAGTTGGTGTATAAATTTAATAAATAAATAATAAAATCTACTCAATATTATTCCTACAAGCCTTCTTCTCAAGTTGATTCACATAATGTCTTCATCTTTTGTACCTTAATCAGTTATTTATATTTTATTTATTTTGTTCAGTGGTTTTTACTGTTTCTGTTTTGCAGTTACATTTTTGTTTATGAGTTGTATATTGCCCCAAAGCCTTTGGAATTGGAATAAGTTACAAATGCCATTAAATAAATAAATGGATGAATAAATATGTATTAAGCAAAAACTATTTCATCATCATATGAAATAATAGTTTGTCTCGAGTCATAAAATCATAAATATTCATATATCTTATGAAAATTGAACACATCAGGTAGTTGGAGAGATTTAAAATAGAGAAATAAAGTAATTTGTAAGTTCTGTGAATAGACTGGAAAATAAGCAGGATGTTGTTACTATATTCCAGTTCCTGGTATACCAATGACTTTCTAGTTGCTCATTCAGCTTGAATAGCAGCAATTATAATCTTTTCTGCATCAAGAAGTTGTTCTGTGGGATGTAGACAGAGTTTGATGTCGTGATTAAGGTACTATCCTAGAAATCAGAAGGCTGTGAGTTTTAGGACTCCCTTAGACATGAAAGCAGCTGGGTGAAAATGCAATAAACATTTAAATCAGATCAAAAACTATGAAAACGATACTTTCACCTCAGACAACAGGACAGCAGATTCTGTTTCTTTTCAATTCTACGCTGTCAGTCTATACCTGGAAAGGTAAATTAAATTATAGAATCGGCCCATGCATGATGAACCACAAGACACTCTTGTGTTGGTTATTCTGAATGGCTATATTTACACATCCATGGTCTTTTCCTGGCTATATTGCAGAGATGATTGGCCCTAGTTACTTTCTTTTTTAAAAAAAAAAAGTCTCCCAGTCTGATTTACAGCGTTAGCATTTCTTAGTGATGTCCCCATCTATGCAGTAACCACAGCCAACCCTACATATTTTCTGATTTCAAGTAATGCTTGTGCTACAGAGATTATTCATCCCTTTACTCAAATATATATCCATTTGGACATAGAGTTTATTATCTACAAAACAAGTTAGGTTTTTAGTTTTATTGTGCTGTTTACAATGGCTGGCTCAAAAAGACGATTTTGGTGTGGGGGTTTTTTTTAACGTTAAAATGAGCCTTAAACGCAAACTGTTTGCTGAATAATCCTAATTTGGTGGCCTTCAACAGGATTCCTTTTAGTAATTTAAGTAATTTTGTTTTAAGAGATCCTTTATTTTTCAAAATTAAAAATCTATTCAGGAGCAAAGCCGAGATTTGTACTGCACCTTAGTTATTAGTTGTTTATATAAGTTGCAAGCAGCTCAGGAATGTGCTGCCCAGCAGGAGGTCTGTAACCTTTAGAGAATCTTTCAAAAGTCTTCTTCCACCTGGCACTAACCAGTGGTGTGAAACTAGCACAAACTCCAGGATGGAAAGTTGCCTTGGGTTGTTGGGGGTCATTTTGAACTGAGACTGCTTTGGTGTCTCTGAGGGAGTTGCATTTAAGAGGAGGAGGAAAACAGTTTGCCATCATGTTTCAGAATTGAAATGTCACCTTCTGAAATAAAAGAAGATCAGGTTTAGTTTCAGGTTGAACTTTTAGCTGAAGCTCATATCGTAATACGGTCTTGAAAATGAAAGCAGACATAGTTGTAAAATGGGGATTGGCTTCTCTTATCTGCATATTGTCCTTTGCTTTAAAGATAGGGAACATGCCCCTAAACTGTTAGTTGCTATGAATTTTGAACATCCGTTTTTCATTTTCATTTAAGAAGAAAATAGCATCAAGAGCATGTGACTTTTCAAAAATTATCTTGTCAATACAGTTTGAACTAGTAGGCTTTAACTGTGAAATCTTGGACTGTGTTTGCATTTGTCAACGTCTACATATTTTTATCCATTTAGCTCTCCTCAGGCTATCAGTCCAATCCTTCTTCCTCCTGAAACATCTGGATCCCCATGAAACCAACATTGTTTACTTGGAACCATGGGAGAATTTTTGGAGTGGGAAAATTTTTGGAGCATGCGCACTTGCATCTTCGCTTTGAAGTGGGAGGAAAGGTTGCTAAACAAAATGTGAAGTTTAGCTGATTACAGATTACAAATTAAATATTCAATTTTGTAAACTGTACAAATTATTGTTTATATTTGGAAGTTTTCTTCTCAGCCATCTTACAGAGACAGATGAATATTGTTTGTTGTACCAATTTGGAAGCAAGAGAGTCCTTGTGGTACTTGCAGCAATGGTATGTATCTCATTGTAAGCACTTCCAGGGAGAGGTGGGAATGGTGAGTTGGAACTGACAGTGCCACACATGTTTAAGCACTACTTGTTAAAGCCAAATAGCCATTCCTATTCTTTCTTTTTGTCCCTGAACTTTCAGAAACGACCACTCTGTCTATTCTGTCTTGTCATTTTCATCTCGCATATGTGTTAGAATAACAGTAACAAAGATGAAAGGGAGCTTGAAGGTTTTTTAGTCCAACCCTCTGCTCAAGCAGGAAACCGTATACCATGTTGACAAATAGTTGTCCAATCTCTTCTTAAAAACCTCTAGTGTTGGAACACTCACATCTTCTGGAGGCAAGCCATTCCGCTGATTAATTGCTCTGACTGACAGGAAATCTCTTCTTAGTTCTACCCTGTTTCCCGGAAAGTAAGACAACTTCTGAAAATAAGACCTACTTACAGTTTTGCCTCTCGCTGAAATATAAGGCATCCCCCGAAAATAGGATCTCCCCGATAATAAGGCCTCCCTTCCAGGGCAGCTGGAGCAGACAGGAAGTGTGATGTCTCGGACTTCCGGTTCTGGGCGACCTCAGTGGAAAAATAAGACATCCCCTGAAAATAAGACCTAGCGCATCTTTG
>JANHFO010001563.1:56599-70112 GCA_032468095.1 Pareas carinatus
AAAAAAGTGTTCAATGTTGGTATTTGTTTTATTTTTTCTACTATGTATGTGTTCATAAAACTCTTTAAATAAAAAAAGAAACCATGCCCTTCTTTAAATGTACCAGCTTATCAAAGAAATAATTAGAAGTTAGATGCTTTTTTTCTGGAATAGTAAATTTTGAAATGAAGGTAATTTTTATGTGGGGGCATTTTTAAAAGTCGATACTTCACAATTGGAAGCTGAACATTCAATTCAATAAATTATTTGCCTCATTGACGAACATTTGAATTAGCTCTAAAAAGAGAACTTAATTAAAGCTAGGTTAGGGAGAGTCCACAAATGTAGTAAAGGGGTTGTATTGGACTCAGTGGAGCAGCAAACTGTAGCCTGTTGATCTGATAAGAACCTGGTCTCAATTACTTCTTTAATACAGAAAGAACGTTAGACTCTCAATATATATCAGATCAATCTTTGCCCTCTTTACCCTTAATTTTCTGCCTTCTTCCATCCATGTAATAGCAGGGGATAAGGAGAGACCTTTTTGTAGAGAGAAAGGTTAATATACTAAAAAAAAGGAAAGCACTGTTCAGACAGCCTGGCATGTTGGTTGTTTGAAATTTGTTACGAATTCTTGCCATATTGTGTTGCTTGGCAGTTTGACTGCTGAATCTTCAAAAAGATAGTGTTCTTCTGTAGATATTTCAAGACATTTACCTGTATTATTGAGCCTAAGCTTTAGCAGTTGCCTTCATCATGGATTGTAAGGATAATTGACATTATATGCATACAAAAGTGCTTTGACTTCTGTCTAAAGTTACTGTTAATGTGCAAGATAGAGGATACTGATAGCTTACTGGTCCATTCTTAACAATATTGAACTTTTCAGTCATCTTAATTGTCCTTTGGAATCACTAGGATGATAATTTTTTCCTCTTCTGCCCTTGGCTTGCTTATCATATCTATCACAACTGGGGATGCTTCCATTTGAGTCACATTTACTGTATGTGAAAAGGATTGCTCAACTCTTAAAGACTTGGGGATTTCTGCCAAGTTTTTAAAGTTAGCTTTAGGCATTCAGAGTACATTTACAAGCATAATTTTTCTTATTATATGTTTAGATCCGCAAACACTGAGCAAGGATTGTTCTAGCTATTGTGCAAAGATTGAGAGATTTGACTTCTCAGGAGATACTGCAGCTTCAATTTGGAGTGGTTAGATTTGTATAGAGCTGCCCCATGTGGTGAGTCATTGGACTACATATTTCTGTCTCTGGAAAGGCAATTTAGGACACTCAGTTCTGAGGCGCCGTTGTCAAGCAAAATTTGGAAGCTTCTATTAGAAGCAGTGCTTTTCCATTTCACTTTGTAGAATGCCTTCCCATAGTTAGAGAAGTCATTTGATGTCAATTGCAGAATCAGCCCAAAACAGTTCGTTGCTTGAGGTGAAGGAAAAAGATTTCTCTCAGCTATAGCTCCAGAATCCTGGCACTTGAATCTTATTTCAGCACCAGGACTGAAACACAAGGGCAACAGTTTAGCATAGAATTGCACACAGGTTATTTAAAAAAAACAGAAAAAGAGAGAGAGAGACCGCCAATATTATTGTCCTTCAAATGACTCTGCTGTAGTATTTGGCACTGAGACAAACACCTCGTTTTTGCTGATGATAGAATTAGCCTTAGTCAAGTGAAATTATTTCGGCTTCTTTTTTTTCTTTTTTTAAAATTTAATTATTATTGCTGTTCTAGTGATATTTTTTCATGCTTATCTTCAACTGCTGTAAACTTAGTGGATTTCCTGTCTTTGTTTGCAATTTTGCATCATCTTTTTAAAGTATATTTTATTATTTTGTGGGATAATTGTACTGATACTGAGTTGCAATTCATAAAAATAAAAAGAACATTGATGATGATAATTTACTCCCTTCACTTCATTCCATTCTGTCTGTGGTGCTTGCCAGCTTTTATATTTTATAATTTCTATGATTGTTATGAGCTGTCAAAAGTCAAGTGGCATACAAATTTAATAAAATTCTATCATAATCATTATCATCATTATCCAATGCATCTAAAATATATCTTGAGAAAACAATTTCTGATTTAGTTTAGAAAATAGAACTAGAAATATATGATACATAAACACTTCATGCCATTTAATATATTATAATTTTCTTCACTTGGAGGGATAGCTTTCCATTTTTAAAAATCTGAAATAGCCAATAGCAAGTTTTTTAATTAGGTGCCTAGAAAGCCAAATTTATGTCGTTACATTTTTAGAAATGCTATATAATTTACATATTCATACACATGTACATTTGAAGTTGAGAAGATGCTTCAGAGCATGATTGATAACAAATATATCATGAGTTTGCAACTAGTTAAAGCAGCTATATCCTTTCTCAGAATTATGTGACTTACCTCCTAGTTGCTTTATAATCCCAGGTAAGGATATGTTTGATTTAAAGAATAAAGATTATATGCATAATCTAAAGCATTTTTTTTTACTTTGAATCTAAAATGTTATACTACCCTAGAATAGACATTCACGCCTAGAGATTTTCTGTAATGTTTTTTCACTTTTTTGTTGCCATTATGGTTTGTAGCGCAGACTATAATGCCCCACTGATTTAAAGGGTCATGAAAAGTTCATAGATGCTTATATGATTAGTTCAGCGTGAGCTTAATGAAGCAGATTCATTGTACACGTGCAGTACAATTATCAGTTGCAAATATTTAACTATTTTTCTCAGATCAGTTTTGTTGGTCACTTGTGTTTGTGTTTTGACCGCCCTGTCTGCCCAGTTAAAATCAGTATGAGTGGATCTTAAATTTTTTCACAGTTTAATTCTACCCATAGCTTTCTATTCAGTTGTGACTAACCTTTACTTAAATTATGTCCCTAATGCCCTTTCTTTTATCTGGTAATTAATTTGTAATACGTTTGTAGAATCTATGAAGTAAATCTGCTGTAGTATTTGGACCAAGAGCTCTGATAAATACTTCCGTAATACTACAACTATTTAAAATCTCAGCTATGTACTATTGTAATCTAAAGATGTAAAGCTCAGGGCAATGGACATGCTGTTTTTAGAATGCATTTTCCTTGTTTGGAGTGAGAAAACTGAACAGGATATGCAACTGTTGGACTTTTAGGCACAGTTTTCCCAGCCTTTCTTGAGAATGGGATTTTAACGGACTGGGAAGAGATCATATGACAGGATAAAAATACTCTAAACGTGGAGCAAAGGCCCTGGAGCTCAATGCATGCTTGAGAGACTGACCTTGTTGCTAGCTTCAGTTCTTGACTTTTCACCCTATATGTTCAAGGCATTTTTTCAACTCCAAACATTTCACATGGTTTTACTGAGAACTAGCATCTTCTCTGAAAAGCATTTCTGAGAATTAGCACACCTGAGGTAACTTGTACATCATGCCCACACTTATTACATACTATATTTGATTTCAGCAAAGATTTGGCAGAGTAGTCTATGATATTCTGATTAGCAAACTACTTAAGTATGAATTAAATTGCCTAACAAGTGGATACACAGATTTCTTGAAAATTATACTCAAAACAGCACCCATCAACAATTTCTCACCAAACTGGAAAAAAGTATCAACTGGGATACCACTAAATTAAGTCCTGGATCTTGCATTCTTCAACATTTTCATTAATAACTTGGTTGAGGAAATAGAATGTCTCATATTGCAGAAGATTTTAAAAATGGTTGAAATATTTAATACCTTAAAAGGAAGAACTGAAACATTCTTGACAGGCTAGAAAAATGGGCTGAATACAGTATACTGGATTGAAATTTAATAGAGACAAGTGCAAAGTTCTTAATTAAGGAGACAAAAACCAAATGCATAACACAAAAGAAAAGGGGTATCTGACTTGTCAATAATACTTGTGAAAAGGTGTTGAAATACTAGTTTATTATGAACTGAGTATCAAGTCAATTGCTGAAGAAAGAGACAAGTGAAATTTTAAGGTGCCTTAAAAGTAACCCAGCTTCTAAGCCACAGAAAGGAAGTTTCAAAATTTATTCTGGCTTGATCAAACCCAGCTGTATTTAATTATTTGCTTGTTTGTTTATAAAAATTTATTGACTGCCCATCTTACCACATAATAACTGGATGGCTTACAATCATAAAACATAAAATTATATACACTAAAGACACAAATAAGTTAATACAAAGCCAAACCCTATGGTTCAATTAAGGATGGGGACAGCAGAAACAGAAGTGGAGGGAGGTGGGATCTCAAGTATTTAGAAGTTCAGTTCTGGTCATTAGAGATTCAAGCCAATTGGAGCATGCACAGAAAACAATGGAAATGATCAAGGCAGTTAAAACTACTAGCCCTAGGAAGAGAGATTGAAATAGCTGGGGGTGTTTAGCTTTAGGGACAGAAGAGATAGGGAGCTAGATAAGAAAATGTCATCAGGCAGAACCCAGGAGATGACCTTCTCTATTTCCACCCCTTTGGAACGGTATCCCCCCTGAGATTCTGTTGGTTCTGTCCTTGCTTGCCTTTTGAAAAATATTAAAGATTTTGCTCTTTCTCCAGGGGTCAGGGAATGGTATGAGGATGGACTCGTGCAAGAGAATTGATAGTATATGGACTTAGGCTACCAATGAACAGGTAAAAAAATGATCATGTAACAAAACAAATCTTTTGCTTCATTCTTCTACTTTTTAAGAACTAGAGTCGAGTTGAAGAGCTATATTGAATGGTTTATTTATTCATTTGTTTGATTGAAATTATCTGGGAGATTATTGGCTTTATTCCTTTCCAGAGTGCTGGTAGGCTTCTAGTTGGCATCCTTCTGCAGCTTTCCATGCTTGCTAGTTAGATCTATGAATAGGAACACAGTTATCCATCATTCATGCAGGTGCAGGAAAGAGGGAAGAATTTGAGAAACCAGAAAATAAATATCCTTGTGGAATGGAAGAGTTGCTGACTCTACCTTTGCACAGTTAACTAATTTTCAGGTGTTAGTGGTTTTGCTTTTTTTAAAAAAAATCCTTATTTTAGTGCTTTCATGCATTGATATGCTAATAGGTTTGGATACTTACAAGTCAGGCATCACTTCTGCATATTTCATTCTTAGTTAAAAATGCTAGTGGGATAAGCCTAGAACAGTGGTGGCGAACCAATGGCACACGTGCCAGAGGTGGCACTCAGAGCCCTCTCTGTGGGCACACCCGTTGTCGTCCCAGCACAGATTTATTTACTTGAAAGCCAGAGGGATGTGGGACTCACCTCCCCTTCTCCATGTGTGCCTGAGGACATTTCTGACATTATCCACCCCTTTGCCCAATCGGAGCGCTTCCTTCCTCCCTGTCTGGGATAAGGCAGGAGGCTCAAACGCAGCGCAGACTCTGTGGCGAAGGTGAGAGAGGAGAGGAGCTAGGTTGGAGGGGAGCATAGCTCACAGTGGACCGCAGAAGCTGGGGTAGGCCACCGGAAAGCCCGTGGCGAATTCAAGTAGACCTCGGGCGGAGTGGCTGAGTGGGGTCACCGATGGCCATGGAGGGGGCTGTTGCCTTGTTGGCACTTTGCAATAAATAAGTGGCTTTGGGTTGCACTTTGGGCACTCGGTCTCTAAAAGGTTCACTATCACTGGCCTAGGAAAACCAGAAGCTATTATACAATCTCTGATGGAACTTTGAAGACCCCTATGCTGCCCATTTCACCTTGGGTTTTGAATTCTAACATTAGAAAATAAGTTCCACTAATATCGTTATCTGAACTGATTCAATCCTGATTCAATACAAGGCATGGGAAAACTATGCGAGAAAGTCTTTGCCTAGAGTCCACAGTAAAAGTAGATTCTACAGTAAGAAATAGGTAGCAGGCAAAGATCCAAGGGTCTATAGTCTTTTTCCAAATTGTTATTTTTCTCTCTTTAAGATGATTGGAATGTTCATTTGATATATCCAGGTCATCACATCTTGCCTACATGAGTTCCAAGGTACAAAAGTCGTTAAAGATCAGCAGCCCTTCAAAGGTTTGAAACAAATCAAATGCCAAGGACCTCTGTGATTTGAATTCAAAACTGTTAGATGCTGATGTTACAAAAAAAGCGTTTAATACATTTATGGAAAAAACGAGAATATATGGCAGTGAAAGCATTAAGTATACCTATATGCAAATTGTTCTTGTCGGTCACATCTTTTTGGAAAAAACTGAAATGAACTGAAATTAATAGCTGCACCTTTTTTGTGTGTAGTGAGCAATATGAAGGACATGTTAGTTTTAAATGGAGGTGAATTATACCGACTTGAAAATCAGTTCAACAATGTTTGCGTGTGACAAGTTTCTATGCATTTCTGAAACTTTTATCTCGAGAATAGGGATCCTAGAATACTATATGAATCTATAGGAGGCTTAAACTTTCTGGCTTAAGCAAGAATAGGAACTCAAAAGTTTCCCAATATGCCACTTGTGCTCCTTAACCCTCCTGAGATTTGATGACAAAATGACTACTTTTTAGTTTTATGATTTGGGCTTCCAGTATTGTACACGTAGAGGAAGATAATGGGAATGGAAGCTTCTGGGGGCAACTTCTCTTTGCAGTTTTAATATGTCTGCTACCACTTACCCCTGAAGCATTCCTAGGCATCCCTCAAAACAAACAACCAAAGGAAACAGAGATGGTAAATGTACTTACCTTTGATACCAAACCGTTGCCTCCATAATGTATCTGCAAAACACCTAAAGTCCTGAATGTAATTCTGATCAGTATGTTATTTGTTTTCCTTTTCTTTTTTAAAATTTAAAATTACATGGATACATCAAGGCAAATATTTGTTTTAGGTAGCCATTTTCTCAGAAAGTTTGTCACCTAGGAAAAGCAAGCAGTAATCCAATATTGGACCAGTAATGAAGTTTAGGAGGAAATTACGGATCAAGATCTGGAAGGTTTTTAGGTCATTAAATCCGTCACCTGCTAACTTCTGTATGTGCCACATTGGAATGTCTGATAGTTATTTAACTGCTTTTTATTTCATTGGGGCCTTTACAAATAAAGCTACTGATCAGTTTGTTATAGCACGCATTGGAATAACTGGCCCAAATGTAAAACTTATCATGCAGGGTAAGGATCATTCTTTAGACTTTAGCAGAATAATAAAAGAAAGCTGGATAATACAGATGATCCTTTAATAGATTTATATGAATATATCTTAACAGCTGAAAAGTTAGCTAAACTGCAGGGTTATTTCTTTAGCTGGCAAGACTCTTCTTCCCACTCAGATTGTTCTGTCATACTTTATATTATTGCTGTTCATTTATTGTGTACTTCATTGCTGTGTGATGGAAGATAACATCAAGTTTATTATAAAATATTGCTAGGATTTAGAGACAGCTTTGGGATTTCAGCTGGATGATCTTAAAGCAGTTCTTTGTACTGTGTGTTATTATTTTTTAAACAAGGCGATAAGTTTAGGATTGTCAGATGCTGCCCTACAGGAGACGAGGAGCTCAGTTGCAAGATATATGGGTACTTCATAAGTATGTAATAGCCTAATATACACATTTTGTCTGCTGGATGTAAATATTTGACGTTATTAAATTTGTGATAGAAGTGAAAAGTTAAATGATGCATGTTGATGTATGTGTATTTGCTTATGTATATAACATTAACTAGCTTCCGATACCCGTGCTCCGCTATGGGTGATGCGTCCTCACTGGAAAAAGCAGAAACTCACGTTGGAGAAGGGATAAAAAGCAGGAATTCACTCGGTGCGCTCCTAGCTGGGAAAAGCAGAAATGCTGGGAAAAGCAGAAACTCATGTTGGGGGGTAAGATGAAAAGCAGAAACTCACGTTCGAGGGGGGAAAGCAGAAAGTCACTTGGCATTCTCCTCACTGGAAAAAGCAGAAACTGATGCTGGGGGAAAGGGCAGCATGCTGGGAAAAGCAAAAACTCATGTTGGGATGGGGATGAAAAGCAGAAACTCACTCAGCGCGCTCCTAGCTGAGAAAAGCAGAAATTCACTTACTGTGCTCCATGCTGGGAAAAGCAAAAACTCAAAAGAGGCAGAGAGATGCTGGGGCGCGCGTGCGCACTCGCCTCCTTGTCCTTGTCGCTCTGCCCCTTGGCAATAAATCTTAAATAACTCGTGTAAAAATGAATATTTTAAAAAAATGTTTCTTGATGATTGCCTACATGGCAAGACAAAAGTATGTACCAAATTTCATTTTTGTAGCTTGAATAGTTTTGGAGATCTTGGGATGAGGCAGTGAGAGAGTGAGTGAGTGAGTGAATGGTATTTCACGTTTATATATATAGATAATGTTACAGAATAGAATAGAATAAGTTTAACTGTTGTGAAAGTTAGTTGTTTAGCAGAGTGATGCTAAACAACTTGCCGACGGGGGGGGGGGGAGAGGGAACTGTCCTTGTGTTTAGTTGTTTTGGCTTGCAGTGCCCTATAGTGACGTCTAGAGGGAAGAACTTGAAACAGTTTATGTCTAGGATGTGAGGGATCTGTAATCATTTGCTCAGTCCTCTTCCTGGCTCATGCATTGTATAGGTCTTCAATTATATTCTGACCTTCCTAGTTCTTAAATGTCCAGGACAAAGACACTGCTTGATTTAAATCAAACTCAATATACAGTAATGATACTTTTTGGAGTTGGTAATATTCTAGCTTTTATATTTTAAGTGTATCATTTTTGCAGTGCTAAACAGTGATTATCTTAATGCAAAACACCATTAGTTTAGACTAAGAACACCAACTGTCATGACAAGAATGAAAAGAACGTAATGCCAACAGATAATGCTAGACCTTGTTCTAAACTGGTCGATGAGTTTTTAAGAAGGAAATGAATATTATTTTATTTACCTGTAAAATATGGTAAATCCATTACATATGGAATTTTTTTCTTGTTGAATTGACCTTAGACTTCTGCCTGAGAATCCGTTTCTGATGTACAAGTAACTAAGAATACAGTTTAGATTTAAATATGGGAATGCAGCTATAGTAAGAATACCAGATATTTCAGTAAAATTGCATTACTCAATTAAAGGTATATAAAAATAATTCATGTTCTTATATAAGCCTTTTACTTCTTATACTCTGAACCCAACTTTTTTCCCTTGAAACTAGAGTTCTTGAAAGGAATGCACACTGAAAAAACAATTTGAGAAGGCTAGTTTAGTGGATAGGCATCAGATAAACTGGGAGACTGTGAGTTCTAGTCTCAACTTAGATACAAAGCCATCTGGGTGACCTTGGACCAGTCACACACTCTCAGCTCTAGGAAGGTGGCAATGGTAAGTCAGTCCTGAAATCTTGCCAAACTAGTCCAGGCAGTCTCCTCAAGTCAATATTATCAGGCACAAAAAATCAGGTCCACTCCTGAAGGTCTAATAAAACTGATTTATTGCTACTCATCCCTATGCACAGGAATATTCTCAACTAATGGTTAACATCTGCTAGGAGTTAGATGAGGCTCAACATAATTCAAGGGGGAGGTTTGACTTAGTCCACTTGTAGCAACATAGAGATTCTAGACCTCTCTTTTAACTCCACCCCAGGTTCTGCCAGTTAATCATTCAATAACATTTATGCTTGATAGGCTCAGATGTTTTTCACAAATTTCAGTTCAAAGCATTCTTTTTTATCAAATCTAATTAGATAAAAGTATGTTATCCTGATTAAAAGGACTCCAGATAATCCACTTTATCCAGAGTTATCTGAAGTTGCTATGTGACCACCCTCTCAATCATCTTTCCCCAAAAAAGTGGTCAGATACTAGATGAAAATGGTCCAGTATGGCAGGAACAAAAATGGTTCCTTAAGGGGCAGAGGAACAAACCCTTTAGTCATGGAAAAAGTTACCATTAACGTTTTCCACCCTTATGACACTTCCTGGCAGTTCTAGTTAGCTAAGAGAGGGGTGACTATAGGGCCTAGCTATTAATTTAAAGAGCAGGTGGGTCATAAGAACTCTGTTCACTTCCTCAGGCCAAAAAGATTCAAACCATTCCAAGATAATAGGATTATATTCTGCAGAAAAAGTCAGGATCCAACTAAGAGTAAATTTGATCAACTTTGTTCAACAAGTGCTATAAAAAATTTTCCATCTGTTCTGATAGGAGGATAGCCTAAATATCTCTACCCAAGAGGGTATGTGCCACCTGAAACAAGTCTGCAGGATATTTATCAATGGCTACAATATTATCAGAGATGTATTGCCACTTCACCACCCTTAACATTGCAAAGTAGACCTTACTAGTGGCATAACATGTGTTCAGTCAAGTGCCAGCAATGTTCTAGATAACTCTTCTCTGATTTCATTTCCTTAAGTTATTCCGTGAATAGAGAAAAGAGGAGGAGGTGCATAGGCGCAATCTGAATCAAGGCCTCAGCAGTCCTTTTATTTCAAGCAGCCACCAGGGCAGCAGACCAGCAAAATCAGCCCCACTCCCCCAACCTCCCTATGAAATCCATCAAGTTCCATCCATTGTTGAGGGTGGGTCAATATGATAGGTCTTGCCTCCCTACGTTAGGTAGTGGCATATGAAATCCCATGGTAATCAGGCCATGGTCTGATAGGACAAGGAAGAGACTACACGCTTCCCAAATTGAGATTACATTCTACTGTTACAACAGGAAAACCAAATTGGGTGTTTCCACTGTCCCGTGTTGGGCCTTGGATGACCCGAGATAGGCTTTGACTGCCATGAAGCCTTAAACTCCTGAGCTGCCTCCAATCCCAGTTCCCATGAAAGCAGATTGAAGTTCCCCAAGATACCATACAATAAATCTGAGGAACTTCACCACTACCCTAGAAATAAACTCAGACAGGAAGATTGCTACTCAGCAGAAACTGATAGCAATAATCCCAAGTAATCCCAGGAGCCGAACCTAATGAATAGGGTCTTACAATCTGGTAGCATAAGTTTTGAAGGCCTTAAGGCAAAGGCCTCCAACCTTTGTGGCTTGGCGTTCTGGCAGGGGTGGGGAGAACAGAACTGGGCCACACAAGTGATGAGCTGGTGCGCATGCACGCAGCTCGAGTAGCAGGCCGGTCCGCACATCTAAAAGTGCCCACCGACCCACCATTTGTGTAAGTTGAACCCCATGCATGCGTGCATTCTGGCCAACCACTTGTGTGGCCCAATTCCAAATAGGCCACAGCCTGGTAGTGGGCCATAGTTGGGGGTTGTGAATCCCTGCATTAAGAGATTCTTGGATGGAAATTGCCACCTCACTACCCCTGTCTTGAGATCTTGGCTGATGCCATACTCAAAGCCCAGCTGAGCACATTTCTGAGAGGTAATCTCCCTTTCTGGGCACAGCCAGGTTTCAGTAGTACACGCCAGGTCGGGCATCTCATCCATGATTTAAAACAAGAATGAGGGAGGTCTTTATTCATACTTATTTTTATTTAACACAAAGAAATCAGAAGGATTTTGAAATTTATTATAGGATGTTTCCTATCTCCATCAGTCTTATATCAACAGTATCAGATTAAACTGCAAAGAGATGTATGAATGTGAAAAATAAGAAGTCGTCTCAGAAACAAACACTGAAGCTAATTAATCTTTGGTAAAGCATTTTTTTTTCCAGATGATTCCTATGTTTGTTTAAAATGCTCTTATTTAACTTTGTTTATTTTTCAGCTATGCTTCAGTTCCATTCCTTATTTCTTTGGGGATATTTCCCCTCCCTTTTCTCCCCATCAGTGCTGTAGGTATTAGTTACCCAACAAGTTCTTTCAAGTTTCATAATTAATTGTAACATCATTATTTTGTACTTTTTACCAAGGAAAATATTAACCTATTCCCAAATTAATGAGAATGTTTTCTTGCACTGATAGTTTGATGTGTTTTTGTAGTAATTCTACTTGTACATAGAGTTTGTAGGGGTAGGCCCACTGTGCTTCATTTCTCACCATTAATTCAAGATTAATTACAACTTCTTGCTGTAATTGTTGCTAACTTACTTGAACTTCATTAAGTTTTCTAAAGAACAAAACCCTGATATTATGATTTGTGTTACTGAAAGACCAATAGTTTGATAGTTTGAATACAGTATAAATCACAACAAAATGTTTCTTTTAGTATATAATTATCTTTATTACTTCTCAGTTGTAATAGGTGCAGTAGAAACAGGAGTAGCAGTGGTATTTATCACTGGTTTGTATCAGTGCGTAGACCTTATTGTTGCATCAAACAAATTTCTGGAAGCTGTAGCATCAGTCATAACTTCAGTCATGTTGTAGGGATCTGTTACTATTGTAAAGCCAGATTTACATAACATTGTAAAATACTTGTAGTCAAATATGCTGCATGTATATTGCTTCTAGTAGTATCATCACGAAACATCATGTGGTTATTTGAAAACAGAATGGAAACTACACACATTTGTTTCTGATGTTCTTTCTAAGTATAGGCTGGTTTCCTATAGCTGAGTGCCTTAATGAGATCTTGATGGCTCTCAAAAGCTGTTTGTTCTTAAATTCTAACCTCTTTTGTAAACTTTTGGTATAAACTAAGGATGTTTCACCTGCCTATGGATGAATAAGCAATGGAAACCCATACAGGAGCTTACTTGGCACGAAGGGAACTTTCCTTTCCATAGCTCAGCGGGACATTATTCTTCTCACCTCCCTCCACCATGTCAAATATTTATGTTTGCCATTGCAAGCTGGGCTGCCTCTCCAGTCACAACTCCTGGGGAGTACTAGTCACCTCTTCTGAGGCCTTGGCTATAAATATCTCACTGTCAAGAGGAGTAGCCTGACAAAAACACGAATCAGCACAACACTTATCCATTTAAAATGACATTTTGTCAAATGCCATCACAGGGGTTGGCGTATTTCCTGGCAGCGTTGACCTTCATGCTGACTGTCACATGCTTTGCTCTCCCCCTCTCTCTTTCTCTCTTATTTTTCCACACTATTCTTCTTCAGAACATCTTTCATTTAACTACTGTTCGACGGCATCAAGATAACTATAATTCTCATTTCTATCCCTCTAATTTTTACTCCATTAAAATAATTGTCTTGTAGACAGAACGCACAATGCACAAAGATATTAACTTTCCCTGGAACCTAACAAATTCCTCAGTAAAACTCCTGCGTTGGGCCTCCAGATACCCAAAATAAGTTTGGCCTAGATTACTAGATAATCACTGGAGGCTATTACTAAGACTGAAGGAGGCAAAAAAGCAATAAAAAGATACACATGTTTCGAGAATCACATATTTATTTTTATGATATCAAACAACTTTAGTCAGATATGTTTTTCTCTCAGAAATGAAAAATGTTATAAAAAAAAGAACGGAATTCATTTGGATAGCTCAGTGACAGAATTTTCCAGATACCATCTCTTTTTCACAAAAGAGCATGAATTCAGCTTGGAATTCTTTATACTATCGTGTTTCCCCAAAAATAAGACACTGTTTTATATTAATTTTTGCACCCAAAGATGCGCTAGGTCTTATTTTTAGGGGATGTCTTATTTTTCTACCAAGGCTGCCCATAACTAGAAGTCCGAGGCCTTATTTTCGA
>JANHFO010001563.1:119043-129600 GCA_032468095.1 Pareas carinatus
TAAAATGACTTAGATGTCAAAGCCTACGTGTGAGTTCACAGGGCGAATTGAACTTCCCTATTTTCCCTATATATGGAAACCAATCAAATTAAAGTTTTGGGAAGAATCTCAGAGACTAATAGACCAAGCTTTAAATGTTCCAGTTGTAATATTTGAGTCACACTTTTGCAAATCTCTATAATTAAATGCATCACCTTGTCAACTCTAAGATTCAACCCTGGTAATCCTGAAAGCACACCCACATTATGCGCATCCATCCTAGTTTTATTTGTCTGTGATAATCATACTTCCAGTCAGGCTATGCACCATTGTGTGCAGAAGGCTGTAAAAAATTGGCTGCTGATCCATTTTTCAGTTGCATTGTCATTGCCACAGGCTTCTCAAAATCATTTGGCAGCTTTGGAAGAGACTAAACCCCTCCATCTGCACAGAGCTCCGCGTGCATCAAAATGCGCCTGACCCCAGTAGCTAAAGGTGCTGCATTTAGAGGAGGGTCATTTTCACCATGGAAAAGCAGATTTCTTCTATCATAGCTTGTTTTTTCTTTTTTCCATTTCCTCATGTGCATGATACTGATTGCGAGACAAACCACTGGAAAGACTGATTTTAATACAGGAGTTGGTGCTTTAGGAAGCATTATTTCACACAAAGATGAATTTATACCCCTTCTTTGCCATGTGTGTCAATGTGTGGATGTGAGGCAGAATGGGTGAAGGAGGCTAAATTGATGCATTTTTTAGAGAAAGGTATAAGAATTTCACCTAAAAGAGGGGCACATTTGCTATATGTTATTTATAATAAAGATTATAGAATAAAGATTTTACCGAGGGTTGGTTTTTTTCTTTTTTCCCTGTTTTTTTCTGGAGAACACTGCTAATAATTAGAAGGGCTCAATTCTGCCATATTTTTACAGGTATTAACTAAGTGGTAACTTAATGTCTGGGCAAGTAAAGGCAGCAGAATTGACCCCTTTGTGATTTATACAATCAAGTTTTTAGTTTGGTGTTTTAAGAGTAGTAGAAGATTTTAATATTTCACTTATTTCCCCCCAGTCGTGTTCTGTTCTGTCCTTATTTATGTAATATACTTTAACCTTAATTGGCATACGTTTTATGCCTTTCTTTTGTTATTGTCATTTTTTAAATAAATATTTCTTTCTAGTGTGATTTCAACGTCAACCTTCTAAATAAGAGAATGTTTTCTTGTATTTTTACATTGTCAGATTCTATAGTTTCGTAGATGATTTAACCAAATTGCTCAATGTATTCTCTATATCTATCTAGTGAGTATATAAAAGTTCTATTTTAAATTATGTAAATACTTCAGAACTGGCTTCTTTTTGAGACTCCCCAATTGCGGAGTTAATTGTTTACATCACAAAGACTGTAGAATCTCTACATTCATGTACTGTAAATAGTGAAGTGATCTGCCTATAAATAAATAAACCATAACAGATATACCATAAAGTTCATCATGTTTAGATTATTGTAATTCTGTGTGGAATTGTACATACACCTTTTGGTCTTGATATATATTTTAGGAGCTCAATGAATGGTTCAAGTCATGAACTTGTGTGTGATTAAGTTACAACCCACAGTTTGCAACAAAAAATTATTATACATGCCTATACAAAGCTACACAAAATTTACATAGCTCCAGTATGTTCAGTAGAATTTATTCTCAGTAAGTATAATGTATATAAATTAGATATGCAATCATTTGAAGATTAACTGCTTAATTTTAAGGCCTATGGTTAACCTGACTTTGCTATCCAATTGAATGTTTTTAGGTTGAGAGTTTTTACTTTAGTGACATGTGACATCACTGTTTAATTGTCAGCTTATCAGGATACATATTAATTACACCCAAAGTGTTGATTTACCTCCAGTCTGTTTTCTTTCATCATTTCTGCTTTTGACAACTTAATAATAGGGCTTATGTTACAGCTTCACACTGTTGCTGATGATAAAAGGTATAGGGCTGCAGGCCTTCTAATCAGCCTGAGAAATTAGTGAAATGTTGCTGATCCTGTCAGATGCATTCTTTATAAATGTGGTTTTTGAAGATTTATTGGTTAACAGATCCTAAAGTGGTTGGCTGTTCTGACATCCCATCCATTTAGTTATATTATAGCCTAGAAGAAAAGATGAATTGAATCACACCCTAACACAAACACTCTGATATTCTGCTTATTCCTATGGGATCATTAACTCTTTAGTTAGCTCACCTGGGACATTCAAATTCTTGAATGATAGGTACAAGGGTATAAACAAGGTTCAATTATTCTTGCCTACTTAAAAACTTTTTAATTTTTTAAACATTTTTAATTCTAAATTTTTAACTCAAACTTTTAAATTTGTATGGGCTGTTTTTCATTTTGATGTTTTATCATATGCTGTCCAGAGTCCTTCTTTGAGGGAGATGAATGATTCAGAAATGTGAAAAATAAAATGTAAAAATTCATAATGGTAAATAGGGCAGGGGGTTATTCTTACCACAAATATGCAAAAATGTTCTTCATGCCATACAGGCTTGGTAAAATATTGACAAACCAACCTCTGGGCATCTATTCTTGGAATGTGCTGTTTGTTGATTCTTGGTCATGGAGGAGAGAACTGACAAGTTTGAAGAAAGGTTCTTTTCAAGTACGTAATCCAGAATGCACAGAGTAAAAACATTAAAAGTCTTATGGGAAAATGATAGCATTTCTCCATAATATATCAGCTTAGAATGCATGGAATGATACTCTCCAGCTAACCCTACATTGCAGATACTACTTTTGCTTTCTTATCTTTGTCTTCCTTCATGAGGTAAACCTGATGATTCTTTTGCAATGCTTTAGAAGTCCCTATATGTCCACAAAAAATCTTGTTATAAATTCTCCCCACTGTTTTATCTGGAACAAGCAACAAACTGAGGCAACACACAATAAGCTTTAATTCTTTTTCTCTTCAAATAGTAGCACCAAGAAATTATCTTTAATCCACTACCTTTCTTCCAACAATTGGAATCGATTTTTTAAAAAAAAAGTTAGATAGAAATAGTCAATATGATGCCTATGGTCATTCACCTTTATGTCTACCATTTTTCCTTTCCCCAATGGCTTTATATCTATCACTCAATTGAGATGATAGATAGATAGATAGATAGATAGATAGATAGATAGATAGATAGATAGATAGATAGATAGATAGATAGATAGATAATAAAGAGATAGAAACAGATGGATGAATGGATGGGTGAAAAGAAAAGTAAACAGAGAGAGACAGACAGCTAGATGGATGGACAGACAAGACAGATAAATAAAGATAGATAAATAGATAGATTGATGGACTGATGAATGGACATAGACAACATAGACATAGATTAGAAAATACTATTACTGTGTCTCTGATATAGGGCTGTTTCCTGATTGGTCATTCTGTTTTTTCTTCTCTTAAGAAATAGCAATTAAAATGAATGAAATTCCTAGTTAGGATAGTGTGCAACAAGCTGAATCGGGGTTCTCTGGATGGCTCCAGGAAAGCGGAGGAAAGACCGCCTGCCAGCTAATTGGTGGCCATTGCAGCAGGCGCCTAGAGCATAAGCAAGTCTAAGCAGGAAGAGCAAGAACAGAGGAGCCAATTGGACCGATCAGTGCAAGCCCAGAATCAGGGTGAGCACAATCATTTTCACTTCTACCTTGTTTGCCCACTATAAATAAGGGGGAAAGAAATAAAGTCCAACATACATAAAGAGTTCATATAGAAGTTTATACCCTGAAAGCAGAGGTCTATAGCGGCACTTTAAAACAGAGCAGGGAAAATACAACTCTTTAAGAAATAGGATCTCTAAAAACTAAGAAAAAGAGACTATGGTTGAACAAACTTAGGTTGAAATATTACTTACTACTAAATAACTGAAAGAAAAGAAAAGAAAGACTTATAGGGACTCAAACAAATAAATAAAAGTTTCCAAGACAGAAGTTGAGAACTTAAAGGGGAAATAACAACTAACCCAGACTGACTAAAAGAGGACATCTAGTGGGAAAGGAAGATACTACAAGGGGGAAAATCCTTTAAAAACCCCTAAATAACCAATATACCTAGCCACTATTCACATACACATAATCTGACCAATTGAATGTAAAGAACCTAAAAAAAAACAATGAACAGATATGTGGAAAAGGATCTACCCACACAATCCATTTCAACACCATTAGGCCAGGGGAACATACAGACTATGTTGCTTAAAGAAAAAGATAAAACAGAACCTTCACAAAAATTTATACAAGAACAAATTGCCCTACTTAATGAAACTCTAACAAAAAGCCACAAAGAAATAAAAGAGATATTTGTGAAGTCAAAATTAGATACAGAAAAACTAAGCCTACAACTAGAAGAAATTAAAAAACAAAATGAGCTCCAACTTTAAATGATTACAAAAAGTGAACAACGAATTAAAACACTAGAGGAAAGACCGGAAGATTATGAAAAAAAATGAAAGAAATAATGGAAGAAAACTCCAAATTAGAAGCAGTCAATCTGGAGCTGGAAGAGAAGAAATACTAAAATGTACTAGAGATCAATCCCTAGTCTTCAAAAAAAGAACGATAGATGTACTCAAACAAACACCAAAAAGGATACGAGACAATAGAAAACAATTCCACTTCTTGACGAGGAAACTAATTGATAAGGGCATTACATTTAGATGGCTGAATCCTGAAGATATCCTAATTAACTGGAACAACAGGAGGCATTATTTAAATACTGTTTTGATAGCAAAAGACTTTGATGAGCATTATAGAACACTATTGATGGAAGAGGATACATGAGCACAACATAAAGAAAGAACTGAACAGGAAATTCCAAAAAAAACCGAACAGGAGAAAAATCACAAGTACAAAAAGATGACTAGAGACGACAAAGGATTACAAGATCAACATGGGCAAAACAAGGCAATGGTAATGAAAAATGAAATAGGAACCATATTGATAAACATAAATGGATTGAACTCCCCTCAAAAAAGAAAGAAAGCGTTTAACCAACTACTAAAACTAAATATGGACATAATCTCGTTGCAAGAAACCCACATAAACAAAAACCATTATAAACTACTGGAACACCCAAAGTCGGGGAAGCTATTCTACTCTGCATCATCTGCTAAAAAAAGAAAAATTACGATGTATATAAACTAAATACTAAGACCCGAACAAATTTATAATGATGATGAAGGAAGAATATTGATGGTTAGGGTCAACTTATTACAAAAAAGAATGCTGCTGATATCTATGCACCTAATGAAAAACAAGAAAAGTTTCCAAAAATTACATTAAAAATACATTAAATTTCTTAATTTATCATAATATCTCTACTAAATGTGGACTATAAAATCTTCTCATCTATAATGGTGAATAGACTTTTAAAAAATTTAACTGAATTTATACACCCTGACCAAAATGGATTCTTGCCCAGGAGACAAATTAGAAACCATCTAAGAATTATTACAAATATAATAGAGTATTATGAGATGTATCCAGAAAAACAAACGGCACTAGTGTTTCTAGACGCAGAAAAAGCTTTCGACAATTTATCTTCGCAATTTTTGAATTATCAATTGAAATAATGGAATTTGGCCAAAAATTTGTAAATGCGAGAAAAATAACAAGAATAGCAAAAAATAAGGCAGACAAGTGCTGGAAATGCAAAACTAAGGTTGGAACATATTACCACATGTGGTGGACATGCCATCAAGCAAAAAAATTCTGGGCAAAAATCCACAAATGGTTAAAAGAAATATTGAGCATACAAATTGGAATCAAACCAGAAGCTTTCCTGCTGGGTATAATTAAAGAGAATGTAAATAAACAAGATATATAACTAACCCTGCATATACTGATGGCGGCCAGACTAACATTTGCTAAGAATTGGAAAAATGAACATCTTTCACAGGAACAAGAAATTATAAGGAAAATAATGGATTGTGCAGAACTAGACAGATTTACAATGAGGTTAAAGAATAAAGAAGAAACAGATTATTATCAGACTTGGACAAGATTTTATAAATGGTTAGAAAAGAAACAAGGAAGTAGAAATGAAAGATTTATTAAGTGATTGATAGATGAATACACCCAAAAATTACTAAGAACTCAAAATACACCTACATGTTTGGGGGAAAGAAAAGAACAAAGTGGACAGAAAAGAAAGTCAGAAGAAGAACAAAAGAAATATGTAAAGAAGGGAAGAAAGGGAGATATGGAAGGAAGGAAAGAAAGAATGAGAAAGGAAGAGAGTAGAATGTAGAAGGTGGAAGAGGGGATGCAGAGAAGAAAAGAAGAGTGAAAGTAGGTAGGTGGAAGAAGGAAGCCTAAAACAAGAATGAAAGGTGGCCAAGGCTAGTTAGAAACAAACCCCTAACAGGGAGAAGCCCCACCAAAACATGAGAAATGAGAAAAGTAGTTGCAGAAAGAAAAGGAGGTGGAAATTTAGATATAGGAGGACGAAAAAGAAGCTACGAATTAGACTGAAGTAGAAAAAGAGAACAAACCGAGTGGTCTGGAAAAGATCAATCGAAAAGAGAGGTAGAAAAAGAGGGTTTAAGGAAGGTGAAGAAAGGAGAATAGGACATGTTAAGAAAGAGGAGAAAGGAGAAGAGGGAATGAGTGGGAAGAAAGTGGAAGAAAAGTAGAGAGGGTAAGAGTTAGAAAGCTAGATCAAAGAGGGAAGGTAGTAAGGCAAGGAAAGAGTTGAGGGATACGTAAGAAAGATAATGGAAGAAGATAGTGTGCAACAAGTGGGTCTCTGTAGGGAAAGTCCCTTTAAGCATCTTCCCTAAATAGCATTCTGTGCACAGTGCACTAACTTTCAGTAAAGCCCAGCAAAAGCCTTTAAGGGCATACAGTCAAGAGGTTTTGGTGATCCCAAAAGATAAACCTTCTTCTATTAGCCCAGATGTTTTCTATACACTAATAGTAGCCCCAAGGATTGTGTTTCTCTTCAGGCAGCTGTCTATACTGGAAAGTGATCTATAGTATAAAAAAAAAAGTCATAAAGTTTGAAATGTTTCATTATTTCTCTCTCTCTTGCCTCCTTTCCAGGATACCTATTATTAGGAATATTGCATTGTTTACTGAAATTTTTCTCATGCAAACTTTAAAAGCACTATGGTACTGAGGACTGAGGAAGAAATATACCAAGACCCACATGCAAACTGCTTGAATGGCCTTGGTTTTAGAAAACTCTTTAAAACCTGGAGAGAAAAAACAAAACACCAGGGGGTTGGGGCATCTAGAGGCAGTGTTATATCTGAGACATCAATATTTGTGGGGGATGACAGATTTCAGGTTGGAAAATGGCACCCTTAAAGAATAATAAACTAGTGTTAGCTTTACATAATACATAGACACACTGAGATTTGTTGCTTTGGTAAATCTGATTAAGCAAACTTTGCTTAATACAAACATCTTCTATTTGCATGCTCTCCAAATATGTGGATTTGGTTTTCCATATTTCTTTTTAATCTTAGCTGAGGAGTTCTGTGAGTTGATTTATCGGTATCCAGAAGGAACCCTGAATAAAGAAGTAACTAATATAAGAATATAAGCAAATAAGTAAGCAAGAATATAATATACTATGTAACATCTAGAATACTGCATCTAGTTTTGGACACCACACTATAAAGATGTTGGGACTCTAGAATGAGTGCAGAGAAGAGCAACAAAGATGTTTAGGAGCCTGGGTGCTAAAACATGAAGAAACAGTTACAAGAACTGGACATGGCTAGTCTAATGAAGAGAAAGAAGGCATGAAAGCGGCATTGAAATATTTGAGGGGCTATCACAGAGAACAGGGGGACAGCCTGTTTTCCAGAGCACCCAAAGGTCAGACAAAGAACAATGGCGTGCCTTCAGAAGTTGTGGGTGCTTCATCACTGGAGGCATTCAAGAAGAGACTGGACTGCCACTTGTCAGAAATGGTATAGGGCAGTAATAGCGAGCCTATGGCACGCGTGCCACAATGAGCACGCAGAGCCCTTTCTGTTGGCACTCGAGCCAAGTCACCCCAGCATCACCCCAGAGCTGAGCATACTTAGAAAGGATGCCAGGCAATGATATCACAGGATCATTCGCATGCTTAGAAAGGAGTAGCGGGCAGAGACATCATGGGGCCATGCACATGTTCAGAAAGGAGTAGCGCTGCCAGGCAATGATGTCACGAGCCAAGATTCATTATCCACAACTTGTCTGGGCACTTGGTGTCTAAAAGGTTTGCCATCATTGGTATAGAATCTCCTACTTGAGCAGGGGGTTGAACTAGATTTTTCAGAATTTATTTTGCCAAGTGTGTCAGGACACACAAAAAAATTGTCTCCATTGTACATGTTCTATACCTACATACATACAATAAACAACTGTGATCACAATCAAAGATACATTGATTGTATGTATCTACATACAAGGTACTATCCAACTCTGTTATTCTATTCTATTCTATTCTATTCTAATCTAATATTAAAGTGCGGAGAATGTGTGCAAATTTATTTTTTATTGTCTAAGTGTATATATTATGAAAGAGAAGAATGGAATAACTTGTATACCAACTCAGTAATACACTAAATACATGACTAAATGATTGTGCTGGATTTGAAACTTTGGAATAATTTTACAACACTCTTAAATTCCTAGTCAAGATTTCAGATTTTAACACAGTGCTACATATAGAAAGTACAGTTCTCTACAAAACAATACAAATCGCATATAGATTCAATGTGTTGAACTCAGTGGTTGCATTACTGGGAGTAGGTGCGAGTCTTTCTTTTTATGCTGTACTTCATGTACTTTATAAAAATAACTTTATCACAATATTTAAAAAAGAAATATATGAAGAACATTACATAAACAGAAGAAAAGAAAACAGTAATACCCAACAAATTAATTATGATATTGTAACATTGAAATGAATAAAAATTAAACAGAAAAAAATTAAAGGGTATATGAATATCATTAAAATATATCACATATTTAACTCTATAATAATGTATCAAATTAAACATAAAATTTATCTTGCAAAAAGTGCTGGGAAAAATGATAAATAACACATTTCTTAAATGGAGTCTTTGCTAACCCAGTCTGGGTTAGCAGTACTTTTCAAATCTCTCAATATAAATCTATAGGTTATTCTTTACAATGCATATAACCAAAATTCCTCAAAATTGTTCAGATTCCACAATTTTGAAATATAATTCAAATCAATATGGTTATCTTTAACATGAAAACATTTACCCAAGTATTTATTCATGTGTATTACAATGTTCTTCCAAAAAGACACCAAAAGCAGACATGATGAAATCATAATGTACTCTCATTTTTTCACATTGCCAACAATGAATGTATACAATCCATCCTTTCTGTTACATACCTTGAGAGATCCAGTAGTTTCAGAATAAAATATTTTGATGAATTAATTTTGGCCACAAGTCCAAATAACCAAATATAACACTTTTAAAATAGCAAAAATATCTTTCAGATATTCCAACTCTTTATCCCACAAATCATATGAGTTGATATTTAAAGATATTTTCATTTTTTTAATTCACTTTTTAGGACATTTTAATTTCAGCAACAGATTAAAAAATGATAGCATCTCAGGCAGTTTGATGCAATTATTCTATTTGATGCATATTGTAAAATCAAAACATGGCTAGGTTGATTATATGGCCACTGATGTGTACCAGGCGAGGAAAACTCTATCTACAGTGGTTGAAAATCATTAAAATAAGAATGATACACAGTAATGGGTAATCCAGATTTTGTCCAAGATTTGATAGAACATCTTCCCACCTATTTTTAAGTAGATCTTTCCACAAAGGTTCATGTGACTGGACATCACAATTCAATCTACAGTACATTTTAATAAAACCCAGATATATTTGATTGCACATAAGCCAGGAAATACAGGAATTTTTTTTGCTATATGTTGACCTAAATAATTGCTACAATCTTAATGGAGAGATAATAATTTTCCAATAAAGCTCATAGAGATTGTACCAAGGGAATTGATACCACACTCTCATAGGCAAATTAGCATATTCATTCATTTATTCATTCATTATTCAAATCAGCTTATAAAATAATAAATAAATAGTAAAGAATCAGAGGATTCTGGCCCTAGGACTTTAAATATTGTAGCAGCTGTAGTACTAATCAGGATGTATAACAACCATTCCTCCACTGATTGTCCTCAGTGAAAATTCAAGATGAGTCATAAGAACAGGTAAGACGAGTGAGCTGTAGACTATAAACTACACATTCTATTTAATTAAAATAACTTTCAAATCATTTAATAAAAGTATTTTAGCTGCAAGCTTCAATGTTTTTTCCCCTAATATATTCAAGATTAGTGGGAAGGCTCCAACTTTGGAACAGCAGAGCTAGTAGTTTCATTGTTCTACAGGTGAAACTTGAAAAATTAGAATATCGTTGCACTATTTCAGTAGTGCAACTTAAAAGGTGAAACTAATATATGAAATAGACTCATTACATGCAAAGTGAGATAGTTCAAGCCTTGATTTGTCATAATT
>JANHFO010001563.1:142986-159388 GCA_032468095.1 Pareas carinatus
AATATAAAACCAATTTAAATCAGCTCTAAGAATATTTCAATTAAAATTACTAACATTATTGAGCAGGAAAAAGGTGTAATTAGGCCAAACCGACCTGGGTAAAGAGGTATGTTTTTATGGCACGGCGGAACACACGAAGGTCTGAGATAGTAAGAATGCTTTAGGAGCCATCAGAAAAGATAGGCTGAAGGCAAATTTAGCTTCATTTTTCAAACAGTATGTAAAAGCATATACAATATGTACATAAAGTATATACATATTGCCATGACCCCAAATTTGTAGGTGTATTGGGGTAATATCTCTTACATGCAATAGCTATAAATCTAATTCAGTCATTCATTAATAAATTAATAAAGAATATTTTTCAGAAATTTTGCTTCATTAATCTACTATTTTCTCTACTATTGTTGACTTATAGCCAAATTGAATATCAATGTTTATTGAAAAATCAGCATTTATTAGCTTAAATTTGTTTAAAAGTCTTTTTGTGTGAAACTTGACTCCTTATGGTTATTGGCATAGGTTTTCTTATGAAGTTTTCTTCACAACAGAAAAAATGATTTTCTATGCTCTTTTCTAATGTGTGCGCATATGTGCATTTATTTCCAATTTATCTTACAACCTTTGAATTTTCTTTGCAAATAATTTTTATTGTTTTTCAAGACATACATACAAAAAAGAAAAACAACAAGACAGAATATACATACATAGTTAAAATAAAAGATTTGCATGTGTTGCTGTTTTCATAGGAAATAATGAAAATCAAAAATACGCAGTGCAAACAATAGATACTTATACAAAGAGCATGCTTTGAAAATGCTGGGTAATATGCAAAATATAAGTGCCTCTTCCTTATGGAGTAGAAAGCATTGTAAAATATTTATGCTTCTTCTCATAAATACAATTCTTGAAATCCATAATTATAAAAGAAATATACAGTAGAAGGTTGTGGACTAAAATGCCCCCAGTCTCTAACAGAAATGAAATTCCTTATATTACATCTACTACTTCTTATGGAAGAACCAGTAAAATGTTCCCTTAATATATTTTTTGTAATAAAATATTAATATTTATACACCTTAAATTACTATTCAGTTTAGGTTAAAAACATATGTTTTGGATTACCTCAGATTATACAAGGTTTAAAAATGTTTGAAGTTTTTAAATAGCATATCCCCTTAGTCCAATCATGACTTAGTCCAATGCAATCAGTGTTACAGGTTTAAAAATGCTTAGGTTTTTAAATAGCATATGCAGCCAGCCTTATAGGTTTATTGTGTGGATAAAAAAGGGAATCCATGCATGTTACCTATGCTGTATGGAAGTAAAGCAGGAAGGAAATGTAACACAGAGTTTAAGAAATCAAGTAGTTGAAGTTAGAAATAAAGGATGGCACTCTTCCTTCCCTCTCTCTGAACATATAGAATCAAACCTTGAAAAGGGGAAAATGAGCTCTGCATTCTTACTAATTTTTCCTCATTCCCATAACTGGCCCTGTAACAGGAAAAAACCATGTGCTTAATTGGATCACCCAGTCCAGAAACTCAAATTTAAGAACTTCTTTGTTGCCACCTTTATTATTAGGTACATCAGAAGTTGGAAATCTTGGACTTTTTTTTTTTAATTTTGTGGAGCATTTAGAGAGTTTTTTAAAATTATAATGATAACCTTCCATTTCTGTTCTTCAGCTTTCAGTGCTTTCAGATCATTAAAAGTTCATGTTCCTTATATCTTTTGTTTTCTCATTTCTACAGGAAATTATGCTATCAGTATTCATCAGAGTGTTGACCATTTCAGCCATAAATTCTGAACTCCTAGCTCTGTTCTCATGTCCACTGCACAACCTGCTTTTGGGCTTCATGTTTTAATGGTATAATCTAGATTTACCTTAATCAAAGTTCTTGTTCATCTGCTTTCTTTCATTTTCGGTTTGTTTAATACAATTTAGACTGGTACATCTTTTCTTTTCCAGAATTTCTTGTATGAATTTTGTCTTAATAGGACTTTTATTTGAATATGGATCAGAGGTAGAAATCTTAAGTCTTTTTTTCCTTTTTTCTGCAGATCCCTGAGGATGGCAGCAGAAGCCAATCATGTCTATCCAATGCTTGAATTGGCAGAGGATACTTGTGACAAAGGGAATAATCATTGCAGGGTCTCTCTGGAATACGTAGGAAGAAATACAGATATTAAGGCTTACATGCTAAAGAAATTAAAGAAAAAATGCAGCTGTAGCCCATCTAAAGCCAAAGATCTGCTTTTCAGTTTTCTCCCAGTACTGACGTGGCTCCCCAAGTACAAACTGAAAGAGTATTTCTTGGGGGACCTTATGTCTGGCATAATTGTAGGAATTTTGCTCGCTCCACAGTCCATTGCATATTCCCTCTTGGCTGGTCAAGAACCTATTTATGGTCTATACACATCATTTTTTGCAAGCATCATTTATTTTCTGTTTGGAACTTCCCATCATATCTCGGTTGGCATTTTTGGTGTACTCTGTTTGATGGTGGGAGAAGTGGTAGAACGTGAATTACAGATTGCTGGGTACGATTCAGTATTGGGGGCTTCTAGCAATTATCATTCTGATATGAATGATCTCATAAATGACACATTGGTGTCTTGGACTGCCAATCAGACTTCACAGATATTATGTGATAGGAGTTGCTATGCGATTACTGTTGGAGCAACTATGACTTTCATAGCTGGGATTTATCAGGTAAGAAATTGCAGTTAAAGGAGATTCACTTCATCTGATTTCTGTTCTTTACCTTTTTGGGGGGCTTTGTCTGCAAGTAAGCAAACAAGGTAGATATAAGAACTGTAGCTTAGATTTCTCCCTCCTGTGTCCTACAGACATCCAGGTAAAAAATTTGGTAACAGTGAGTAGATTGCAGTTCTATGTGCCGTAATCTCAAAACATTAGGAAGAAAAGCAATTATGAAAGGCAATTTTAGTATTATGTCTCTACTTTGAATTAAAAGTAATGAACATCTGTAATTCTTACAGATTGGACCCAGTTAAACTTGTATTTTGAAATGTATTTAGGAAAAATATTTATTTCTTATTCCCAAATTTAAGTACAAATATTTTAGATACATGTTACATTGCTTGTTTTGTACAGGAATCATAGATCCTGAATAGAGATATGCAGTACTTGGATGCAAAGCAGGTAGAGATGGTATGCTTCATCCTTAATACCTTTTCATGATTTGAGGCCTTGTGGCTACTATAAAATTCCAGATACAGTTCCTTTAATAAACCATCAGTAGATACAACACAAGACCATATGCAGTTTTGTTTGTTTTGCTGCATATTTCCAATACTAAAGCTTTTTTTCAGATTAGTTGAATGTACAAAGAATATTTATGAAGTGACTGTAGGCTTCTTGGTTTACTTCCCAATAGTTTTATTAAGGATTATATTAAACATATAAAACAAATAGAGAAACCTAATGCAAATAGGTGAATATAGCTGATATATATATATATAGGTATTGATAGAGATACAGATGTAAGTAGGCAGAGGTATAGCATGGGAAAAAATCCCTCCCCAAAAGGATAGCAAAAAAGAAACTTTCCTCTTCATCCTCAGAAAGCATATTCAACATCAGACAAAATTTATATCAACGTAAACATATGCATATCACAATTATATCATGCACAATATAAGATAGGGTTAAGTAGCTTTTTAAAAATAAAAATAAAATATTGGCAATTTTAAGAAGTAGAAATATTTAGAAGTAGAACACACAAAATTTCTCATCATAATAATTAAACATATTGAAAAACCTGAAACAAACACAAAGCTAATTGTAATTCTGAATAGCATTAATATATTATGAACTATCTAATGACATGTACTTCACCTTTCAGCCTCATTTCCTTTGTAATATACAGAAGTATCATCTAATCTTTGGCCTTTTTCTTCAGGTTGCTATGGGCATCTTCCAGGTGGGCTTCATCTCTGTGTACCTCTCTGATTCCTTGCTCAGCGGATTTGTTACTGGTGCTTCCTTAACCATCCTTACCTCACAAGCCAAATACCTCTTGGGCCTAAACATTCCACGGAGCAGTGGCATCGGTTCTCTTTTAAATACATGGATAAACATATTCAAAAACATCCATAAGACCAACATCTGTGACCTCATCACCAGCTGCTTGTGCCTTCTTGTTCTTATTCCAGCAAAAGAGTTAAATGAGAGGTTCAAATCAAAACTTAAAGCTCCCTTGCCCACTGAGCTATTCGTTGTCATAGTAGCTACGTTGGCTTCTCATTTTGGAAAGTTGAAAGAGAAATACGATTCCAGTGTGGCTGGACATATACCAACAGGATTTCTACCACCACAATCACCAGAATGGAGTCTGATTCCCAACGTGGCTATGGATGCAGTGCCCATAGCCATTATTGGCTTTGCCATTACTGTATCTCTTTCAGAGATGTTTGCCAAGAAACATGGCTATACAGTTAAACCCAACCAGGAAATGTATGCCATTGGTTTCTGCAACATCATCCCATCTTTCTTTCATTGTTTTACAACCAGCGCGGCCCTTGCCAAGACACTAGTTAAAGATGCAACGGGCTGCAAGACTCAGATCTCAAGTGTGGTGACTGGTTTGATCATCCTGTTAGTTCTCCTTGTGATTGCTCCCCTCTTCTATTCTCTCCAGAAATGTGTGCTAGCGGTCATAATCATTGTCAACCTCAAAGGAGCCTTGCGAAAATTTGGTGACCTGCCAAAAATGTGGCAGGTAAACAAAATTGACACACTGATCTGGTTTGTCACTATGTTATCTTCAGCACTGATAAGCACTGAACTCGGCCTTCTTATTGGGGTCTGTTTTTCAATGATTTGTGTCGTTCTGCGGACACAAAATCCAGAAGGACACCTACTTGGTCTGGTACCAGACTCTGAAATCTATGAACCACTCTCTGCCTACGGTGGCCTTCAAGTTAAGGCAGGCATCAAGGTTTTTCGCTTTGAAGCACCAATATACTATGCAAACAAAGAGAACTTTAAGTCCATGCTGTACAAGAAGACTGGAGTCAATCCTTTATTGGAGCTGGCAGCAAAGAGAAAGCTAGAAAAGCAAAAGCGTGCTGAACCATCAAATGACGCCAGTGAAAAGCAGGCAGAAACTTCAGTGAAGCTTGTCTCTCAGCAACTCGCATTGCATACACTAGTAATAGACTGCTGTGCAGTGCAGTTCTTGGATACAGCAGGGATCCATATACTTAAGGAGGTTCAAAGGGATTATGGGAAAATTGGCATCCAGGTGCTGCTGGCTCAGTGTAATCCCTCTGTGAGGTACTCCTTGCAACAAGGGAAGTATGTTAAAAAAGAAAAGCATTTCCTCTTCCATAGTGTGCACCAAGCTGTGGAGCATGCGTTGTGTACTTATAAGCATAATGGCAGACATTCCTCTGAAATCTAATGTAAGTAAAAGCTTCATGTTTAATGAGACTAATGATGCTGGGCATTATATATACTGTATCTCACAAAGTTGTAAAGGGCGATTATTTTTCTCACGTGTTGTTGATCATACAAGATTATAAACAAATACATTTGGTACCTTTAATTTTGCTTTGCTGAATCGTCCACTGAGAAAATACTGATGAACCCTAGGCATGAAGTGGTGTGGATAACTACACCCATAAGTTGTGCTTGTTCAGGAGAACAAATACTCCAAAGCTTAATGTGCATCACAAATTGGGCCCTTCTGGTTTGGATGCCTTTAGGGCCAAAAGTCTTCATTCCATTCTGCTGGGCATGTTGTATTACCAGCGTTCAGAGTGCTTCTTTCATGGAAGGAAAAATTTCCTGCTTGTACCCTCTACCCCTTCCCTTCCTGGTACTTCTGAGGAATGCTTCTAAATTATGTGGATGTGTCATGGTAAGATCTCAGAAAATTGGAAACCCATCTGATTTGGAGCATTTCTCTCCACTTTAGAAATCTCACCCCACATTACTGAATATGGAATAAACTATGTCAAATTAGGTGGTCATGAGAATGGAATAGGAAAAAGAAACTGTTTCTGTCAATGTTTCCATTCACTTAGGAGTGAAGACCATGTTTTATTGAACTGCCAATTTCAACTGAGTTTTCTTCAGAATTCAGACAAAGCAATTTGTGTTGTGATTTTTCTTTTGCCTTTGTCCAAGAAATGACTGCAGGTATCTGCATATCTGAGTTCTACAATGAACCTAGGTTTTGAAGATTTTATTTGTTCTTTATAAACAAAGCATATTCCTTCATTGGATTTTAAAGGCCAAATCACTGGGCATTATATATTTTAGAATGTTGGGTGCATCATTTGAAACACACTGTACGAAGCACTTACATGTAGTCCTCAAGATACAGTCATATTAGATACTTAGTCTGTTTAGACTTTATTTAGGAAATAGAAACACTAGCTCAGCATACTCCAACTTTTTTGGGTTGGCAGCCTGGCGCAGAGAGGAGAGAGGGGTGGGTATGAACATGCATGCTTGTGTCAATTGTGCGCACATGCCATGGGGTACTGCGCCAATGGGGCACTGTGATCACATGGTGCTCGCTCAGGGAAGTGGGGCGCTACGATTCTGTGGTGCTCGGGGGAGTGGGATGCTGCGATCACATGGCACTCGAGGAATGGGCGCCACAATCACAGGAGTGAGGATACAGGAGTGTGTACGCTAGTGTGCGTGTGACAGCCCACCAATTGCCACTAGGCCACGGCCAACAGGTTGGGGCCCCCTGCGCTAACTTTTCTCTTAGCAGAATTAACGAATGGGGACCAAGCTAGTTAGAACATGTTAGCTCTTTGTCTGCCCCTCAAAACAATTAGTTACTACTATTAAATAAGGAAATAGGTTAAATAATCACTTTTATAGGTAGACTATACTGTAGACTTCCATTGTACTTTTCTTTTTGCATGTCCCCACCAAACTTTGCAGACATAAGACATGTTCATTATTTTGAAATCTCACAGAATAGATATATGAAATACTGAAAATGAAATGAAAGCTTTATAGGTACATCTTAAATACTCCTTTCCAACTCTGTTAGAGTTGTCATGAAGGATATTGAGGATTTTGAGAATGAAATTTTTGATTAGCTATAAGGAAATCTTGTGACATCTGCATTGCTATTGTTAGTTTTCTTGGCACAAAAAAGAAAGGCTGTAACCATTATTAAAAAATAATTTATTTACAGTCTCTTCTGGAAAAATGGAAATCTGTCATAGATAATGGCAAAGGTAAAATGTCTATTGAGGTACAGAATGTCTTGCCAAAGTACAATTATTTGCTGCTTCCAAGAAACATCACAATTACTTGTGTCTGGATATAGGAGTTAAAATCCACAAAATATATAGAAATTTGATATTAAGAAATCTAAATGAACAATTTTAAACTTATTTCATTGGCTTAGAATAGAAACTTACCCTTTTTTCTGAGTTATTTGGAAAAAAATATTAGTAGACTTGAACAGAAGACATGGATATTCATAAGATTAATAGTAGTCAGAGTTTCTTCTACACAAACGTTTCCAAAAAGGGTCAGAAGGATGCTCATCAATAAAGCATGAAGGCATTATTTGTCTCCTTTTTTCATTGGCATCTTGAAAGTTTCATGAAACCATAGCAACCAATGGCTCTTGATACAGGATTCCTTTCCGGTGTGAATTTGTGTAACTCAGAGATAGATAACTAAGTGCCTGGCAGTGCCACAGCATCAAGAATTCATCTTTGGGTAGCTGCTGGGCTCTGTACCACATCTGGATTATTATTATTATAATTTTAAAAAATAATTCTAAAATAATTAAATGGAATGCCTCTAGAGCAGAGGTTTTCAAACTTTTTCAAGCTGTGAACCCCAAAACATGTCGTTCCTATATGGCGGACCCCAGTCCTACAAATTCAACTAATTACTAATTGACAATTTGTATATATTACTTTTTCCAAATTTTTATTGATCTGTCTGCGGACCCCCTGGCAACTTGCCACAGACCCCAAGCGGTCCACGGACCAGAGTTTGAAAACCTCTGCTCTAGTGGAAGAGAAAGTAGAATAATATGTTTGTAAATAAATGCTTTGTAACTGGTTATGTCCATCTTAATAGCAATCTGGTGAGAGAGCCCATGACCACCTCTCAAAATTTCAAACACATCCAACATCTGAAAAGGGTTATTTAGTGAAACATCTAAAAAACACCTAAACTGTGGAGATTGTGGTGACTTGTTGAAAGAGGTTCTGTTTGCAAATGTGCTTGCATGTACCGGTTCTGCTTATTACCATCCAGTTGCAATTGTTAATATTAAATCCTAACGTTGTGAATCAAGAGAGACCTACATGCAGCTTGTAATTTATGGCTAAACCTCTAGGGGGCACCGTTTACTAGAGAAGTATCTGCTTGTTTTTTGTTTTTGTTTTAAATGATTAAGAATTGGCCATGTCTAACTTTAAAAGATATAGTAAATTGCAGTGGGATTGAATTCATTTGTTTGTTTATGTCTTAGGGCGATAGTGGTGTCCTTACATTCTCACTCCTATATAATAGGTTATAATTTTAGGAAGAGGCTTCTTTTTAAAAATTACTATAAAATTAATTTGTTTCAAAACCTTTGATTTTGTGAAGTATCATAAAACATTATAGTGAAGTCTTATTATTAAGTGAAAGGTGCACATTCTCATCTCATAGCTACTAAAAATACAATTCACAACCAGAAATTTCACAGTAAACGTACTGAGATTGGTAGACTGTAGGCCTTTTAAAACGAAAGGCCCACAATTCTTCTAATTTCAGTTCCAATATATGATTTACTGGACCGGTTTGAAAATCATGTCTTTATTGTGACAATTTCATCCTCTATTGCAATTTCAACTGTTTTTGTGTGGTTTTTTCAGTTAGTTTGTTAAGGAACTACAGATATATTATCTCAGAATTACAAGTCTTCCCCCATTTGAATCTGCATTATAAAAAGTCATAGTTAAGTAGTTTCTATTGCCTTCAGATGGAAGTTTTTTGTTTCACTTGAGGCTGTTATCTTTTCCTTAGAAATATTTTGTCCTTGAGTAAATGCATTCTTGGGAGACAGCAGACTTTGTTTCTATAGGGAAATAGGCATATTTGCCAACTAGTCATCTCTGAAAGGATCATAGGTGTAAATCCATTCAATGTTGCATCCAGGGAAGAGAAATTGCTGCTAGGAATCTACCAGTGGGTTTCCAAAAATAAGTATGGAAAATAGTCTTTCATGAAGCTTTGATTTAGGAACAGAAAAATTCAACAGAAAATTAATAGGTTCACACATTTCACAAAGGCAAAGGAATTTCTGCAATAATATGTGATATTAACAACTATTGTGGTTACTTGGTAAACTGAGATTAAGCAAAAAACATGTCTTAGTGCAAATGCCATCCTGGCCTAAATAAAATTAATCTGAATGAAGAACTGTTAATTTTTAATGAGCTAGACTTCCCCCCCTGAATCTTTTAAGATGAAATACAATTACATCCATCAAACGTCAATTTTATATGTGGAATCTTTTTCCTTCTTGAAGTTGCTTCTTATATCCATTTCTGTTGCTTCTAGTATATCTAGTACACTATAAATGCTGGCATTAATTTAATGTATTTGAAAATGATACATTTAATAAGTGTCATACTAATTTTAATTTGCATTTTACAAGATTGAAATCATAAACTTTGTAATTCAGTTTTTTTCCTTAATTGCGTTGTCACCATTGTACATAGCCCAAAGCAATTTTGATATTTGCTTTTTCCACAAAAACATAAAGATGTGACCAAAAGGGGCATGAAGTGACTTGCATTGAATATAGCCATTATTTTTATCTGTCTGCTTTGCTAATTTGCTTTTTTCAGTAGCTCTTGCATTTGCAAAAGTATTGTTGAAAACTCCTACAATTTTTACCCACAGGGCATGCTCTATATCTTTATTGTCATGCACAACAAAATGCCTTTTGCAGCAATTTTACACTTATTATCCTAATAGTAGTATAGTAGATAGTATATTCATGCCTGCCTTTCTTTTATCACCTGCCACCACAAATTTATTTAAAACCCTCCTTGGTTTTAATTAGCTCTGGGGACTGGTGAATCCAATGGCTACAATTGAAGTGGTTCAGATACCATTGTGGAGCTATCACCTTTTCCCTGGATAGAGTCCATCAGGTGATTGGTGAAAGATAACAGCATGAGAGATTGGATGAGATCACATGTCCATTCTCTTACTATAGTTAGGAAGTTCAGCTGCTTCAAATTAAGTTGCTTGATTTTTAGCAACCAATTGCATGTATTTCACATGTTGACCTTACACATTGTTCTAGGTATTTCAGCAGGAAGTGATTTAAAAGTATAATGATT
The DNA here is from genome assembly GCA_032468095.1 of Pareas carinatus. Lineage (NCBI taxonomy): Eukaryota > Metazoa > Chordata > Lepidosauria > Squamata > Pareidae > Pareas > Pareas carinatus. The sequence continues at coordinate 153,349 of JANHFO010001563.1, forward strand.
ATTATTTGTATAGCTGTGTGGTGTATTAGAAACATCAATATGTCAACACTAGGAGTAGTTCTCAGAGACTAAATGTTTAATTGCAGTCCTTTGGATTGCTGTTACTATTAGCCACTGGTAAGTTCTTTTTTAAATAAGAGTAGTTCGTCTGCAGTTCTGTTGTAATGCAACTGGGCAGAATTAAAAATAGGGATATATTTTTTTTACTTTATACCATTGATTTTTTTTTAATGGTAGACCTCCAGATAATCTGGATACGATCTACATTTTCATTTTTGATAGATGTTCTTGTTACAGATTAGGATGGTAACATTTTCACAGTTGGGCTGCACTTAATATTTGGGTTGGTGGAATGGAAAGGCCATAGGGACAGGATTATCGGAAAAAACAGAAGGGTTGTTTCATATATACCTTGTTTCCCCGAAAATAAGACACTGTCTTATATTCATTTTTGCTCCCAAAGATGCACTAGGTCTTATTTTCAGGGAATGTCTTATTTTTCCACCGAGAACTTCCTGTCTGCTCCGGCTGCACTGGAGGGAGGCCTTATTATCGGGGAGGTCTTATTTTTCAGCGAGAGGCAAAATTGTAAGTAGGTCTTATTTTCAGAGGATGTCTTACTTTCGGGGAAACAGGGTAATATAAACAAGTCTGCCCACTTGTTACAAAATCCAGACGAAAATAGGAAAGGTGAAAAGAAGTTTGGTGATCGCTGCCAATTTATCATGCAAGAAGTGCAATGCACTAATCATAATTTTGTCGTCCTTTTTGTTTAATTCCATGAAAGAATCAGATTATAAAAGAAATTGGCAACCCTTTTCCTAGCTGGATGTGGAAATTTGTAGTCCAGCATATTATGTGAGTATCAGATGAGGCGGGGAGCGCTTCGCTGCAGGGTAGAAAGAAACCGCTTAAACTGAAGAGGACTATTACAGTTGCTGGAGTCCACAGAGAAGTGATCAGTCAGTGTCAGGCAAGTCCCTTGCTAAAACCCAGTTTTAGCAGTTATTTAACATGCTTTACTTTTAAAGCACTGTAGGTTAGAGGGAAGCCAAAAAAAGCGAGATCCTCTCTCCTACCATACCCCTGCTTTTCGATTCAGCCTCCTTGAATGTTAAAAGGACATTTCTCCCCTCTTCCCACCTCTCATTCTTCCCTGTTTGCTTACTTGAGAAAAATTAATCTTTCCAATTAGGTGTTGGAATGACAGCGCTGCTTTGTTGGTTGCTAAGCCCCACACAGATTATAATAGAGTCTTGCCTTTTAAATCAAGGCTTGACTTTATAGTTTCCGTGCTGCACCCCACTTTTGGACTAGCTGGCCATATTCTCCTCCCTGTTATAAAAGCTTCACTGGAAAATGCCATGACTGGGAAAGTTTGAAGAGACGGGTGAAAAGTCAGGACAAATCCTGTAGTCAAGGGAAGAGAAGAGTGATAGCTATAAATAGGCTGGATTGCTTTAAGTTTCCCACCAAAGTGGCAGCAGAAGCACCATCAGTTTGCATGTGGATGAAGATGAAGTAGGACTCTGTTTTTAGAAAGAAGGTCCTCCCCCCAGAAAAAGGAGTAGTCATGGTGGAAGTACTGAATGCTTACCTAGTCAACCCATTCCATTATGTTATGACCCCAGTAGCATTTTATCCTATTGTTTGCCCTTGATTTAGGATCTTTTCAGCAGGAAGATGGTACTTCTTCTATATCATCTACCCAGGTGAAAAGTTCATCTGAGATACCTGGATGAGTTTGAGTAGAGCCTGCTTTCTAATCCCTTCTTCAACAAAAATTAATACTATTAATGCATCACCAGGCACAGTAATTGCCACCAAACCTTTCAGAAATGGATTTTGATTGTTGGATATTGACTGTGATGAGAAAAATTAAGTAGCAGGATGAGTTTGGTCTATCCTGATGCTTGATCCCTCATCTCAGGCTCAAGTGGGTGCTTGAAAATGTGTATGGCATTTCTAGTCTTTGCTAAGGAGAAGAAAAGCACCCTTTGTTAGTTTAGACAGTACCACTAATTGGAGCATTCTGCATTCCTGAAGAAGATAGAAAAAGCCATAAAACGTATATATTCTATGAAGGGCAGTCAATTTTCAGTTCTTGTTAGATCTGACAATGGTTCTGGACTATATCTCTGCTTCCAACATACATAGTAACCAAATCTGTATACATAAGTTTGGGTTCTACACTTTCTAAGCTTTCTCTGCCTCCTTTCCAAGTCAGCAGTTGTTTAGGCTGATTTAACAGTTTTCTCAAGCTGGGAATCACTAACTCTTGTCCTGCCAGTTTTGTTTTTGAAAGAAATATTTAGTTCTGAGGGTAAAATATATTTTCCATTTGGTTTAGAGCTCTAGATTTACAATTTATTTTAAAAAAATAAAGATCAGTTCCATTATACCTGGCTAGGTTGCACTGCTTTTTGCAGATAAAAATCTCTTGCAAATTCCCGCTGTTTAAGTATTCCCCAGTTAATGTCAACAATGTTCCGCCAGATCTTGGACCATAGTTAGGAGAAATCTGCCGTATTCTCGGATCCTGCATATGGAACGAAGTTTCATTTGTTACTTAAACCATATACAAACACGACACATTGAAATGAAGGTAAAAGAGCTATTAAAATGATATTAATATAATTGTAAAATAGTAGCTTTTTACCTACCACATAAGAAAATGTATTGAAAGAGGTATTAGCTTGTCCATTTGAAACACTGCTCGAAATATTAAAACTTGTATTCTTTACAGGCCCAAGCTTGCACTCCAGTCTTCAATAAAAACAAATACATTAATCAAAACTAAACAATACAAAACACCAGAACCTTATAAGTAAACTGTGACATAAATAGACCAGCCAATGTGTTTTTTTAAAACATTAAGAATATATCAAATTAGTAAAATAAAAATACCCTTAAACTTATAAATGGTTCAGAAATAATTGGTGGGATATATTGATGATTGATTGAGTGATAGAATCTATCAATACAAATGTAGTTATTTGTAACAATCTTTTTTAAAATAAACAATGATAGAGCAACAATCATTTTAAGAGTTTGTAAGAAAGGTATCTTCCACTGTTATGTATTCAAAAAGCACCACAGAAAAAAGGGAAGAGATTAGTTACAGCTTTCTCCTTGAAAAGTAAATCCTAACCCTTTCTTAAAATTACATTTTTTAAAATCACCTCCTTCCCATGCTGAAGGGAATCGACAACTGGCAGATGATCTGAATGTGTTTTACTGTAGGTTTGAGAGGAAACCACTGTCAACTATCACCATCACCTCCACTTCAAATACACCAACAACATCCAAGTCTCTCACAACTGCCCCCATGCTTTTGGGTGCCACTCCTCTGGTGATCACAGAAAAGGCTATGTGAGACCTATTTCATGGACAAAACCCTGGAAAAGCACCAGGCCCAAACAAGGTAATTCCTTCTTACTTGAAAGCTTGTGCTGACCAACTGGCCCCAATCTTCACCCACATCTAAATCACTAGAGATGTGCTATGTCCCTTCTTGTTTCAAACAATCTACTATCATCCCAGTGCTGAAGAAATTCACTATTAAGGAGCTGAATGACTACAGACCAGTTGTTCTGACATCTGTAGTTATGAAAACTTTTGAAAAGTTAGTGTTGGTCCACCTGAAAACCATCACAGATTCACTGCCAGACCCCTTACAATTTGTCTATCGAGCAAATAGATGGGCAGATGAAGCTGTTAATATGACTCTGCATTGCATACTTCAACATCTTGAAATCTCCAAGGGTCCTTTTTGTGAACTTCAGCTCAGCATTCAATATAATCATTCCAGATGTTCTTCTAACCAAACTGACACAACTAGACACGCCGGCCAACACCTGCAAATGGATTATTAGCTTTCTAACAGACAGGAAGCAGCAGCTGAAGCTAGGCAAAATAACATCAGATACCTGTACAATCAGCACAATAGCCCCCCAAGACTGTGTGGGCTCTCCGCTTCTCTTATCCCTATATACCAACAACTGCACTTTGAAAGATCCTCTGTCAAAGTACTTACATTTGCAGATGATTGGCCAACAGTGATTGGTCTCATTCGAGAAAACAATGAATCTGCCTATAGATGGAAAATTGAACAACTAGCCTTATGGTGCGGCCAGAAAACTGAACTGAACTCACTCAAAATTGTAGAAATGATAGTCGATTTTAGGAGAAGCCCTTCTATTCTATCACCTATCACAATACTAGACAACACAGTATCAATAGAAGAGACTTTCAAGTTTCTAGGTTCTATAACATATCAAAATCTAAAATGGTCAACTAACATAAAAAATGTCATCAAAAAAGCACAACAAAGAATGTTCTTCCTGTGCCAACTCAGAAAGCTAAGGCTGCCAAAGGAGCTGCTGATACAGTTCTACAAAGGAATCACTGAGTCCGTATTTTGCGCCTCTATAACAGTCTGGTTTCGCACTGCAACCAAACAAGACAGACGGATAATTAGGACTGCAGAAAAAATAATTGCTACAAACCTACATTCCACTGAAGACCTGTACACTGCACGAGCCAGAAAGAGGACTGAAAAAATAACAATAGACCCCTCACACCCTGGACATAATCTTTTTCAACTTCTTCCCTCCTGACATTGCTATAGGGCATTGCAAACCAAAACAACTAGACACAAGGACAGTTCCCCCCCACCATGCCATCAGTGTGCTAAATAACCAAATTCCACAACACTATTAAAACCTAGTAGGGATGTATCACTATTATCCTTCTCATCTTTCCTATTACCTATTCTCTTATTTGTAGGACAATTAACGTTGCTTGTGTCCTACAATCTATAGTAGTTATCTTATTTAGTATCCTAGCATGACTTGTAGAATGCTTATTTAGAATTCTATGACTGTTCTAAACCTATCACAAAAATGCATCTTATGACATGATGAATATATTTTATGATGTGATGAATGTGTTTTTATGACATGATGACCGTATTTTGATTATGATCATAATTTATCACTTATATATACATTGAGAACATATACATTGGAGACAAATTCCTTGTGTGTTCAGTTATACTTGGCCAATATTTTATTCTAAGAAAAGTAGATCATTTCTTAAAAACATTCTTACACTCAGTTATTGCCGTAGAAAACAAGATCCCTTCCCAACAAGCAAATGACTGAATTAAACAATCTACACAACTATTAAAGCAATATATGCTTGCTTTAATTCACATTAATATTCCAAGTAAGAAACTGGGCTTGTATGAAATATGTATATGATTTTGTATACCAAATTCATGTCATGCTGGAGAAGAGATCTTAACAGATCTTACTTTAACAAATAACCTTAGATTAAAAAAAATCCAAAAAAAGACAAAAAAGGACAAAAAAATAAAAAAAATCAAAATATTAAAAAGGTGCATAAAAAACCCAACCAACTACCACATATTCATATATTATCTCCTCTAGTTGAATTAATACATTACTACAAATTAGTTTTCACCCTTTGCAAAACAGACCCTCTTTAAACTACAAAATTTATTTGCAAATATTTGAATTTTAACCTTGTCTTGAATATAAAGCACAAATAACATTTGGGAAGTGACTCTTCATGGTCAATTGCACTAATAACCACTGAATGAGCAAGTACCATAATCTGCATTTTTCTATCAATATGATTAATATGATATTTACTGAAACTGAAATATTTTTACTATAGGCATATTCCTACAAACGGAGAGTCAGTTCAATGTAGTGGTTAAACCAAGAAACTGTGAGGACTAGTCCTGTCTGACATGAAGAGAGTTGAGTGACTTTGGACTAATCACTCTCACTCCACCCACAACAAACCATTTCAGAAAAAGACTTGCCAATTGACTCCAAGGTCTTATCCAGATAGTTACCAGGAGTCAACACTGACTCAAAGGCAGCCAGTCTTCATACTAATAAATCATATGCTATTTTTATGAAGTCCATCCAAGAGAGAGAGAGAGAGAGAGAGAGAGAGAGAGAGAGAGAGAGAGAGAGAGAGAGAGAGAGAGAGAGAGAGAGAAAAA
>JANHFO010001565.1:41397-56724 GCA_032468095.1 Pareas carinatus
TAATTTTTTTATGTTTTCTGTACACCGCCCTGAGTCCTTCGGGAGAAGGGCGGTCTATAAATCTAAATAAATTAATAAATGAATCTAACATTTTCACTGGTGTAACACTATAGCCATGTCTATACTTAAAGAATAACCTATTTAACATCACTCTTGCCATTTTCATAAACAGTATGTAGTTTGTAGTGGATTTTTTTTTCTAAAACTGTGGCCAATTTTGGAAATATCCAGCAATAAAATCAGTATAATTCCTTCTCAACTGAGTGTTCCAAAGATTTAATAGTTCTGACAAGAGCACAACTGTGGTATATGTGGTCAATAACAAGGGTTCACTTTCACATACCTTGCTTTCCTCTCCATCTTCATATGTGGGTAGAAAAGGTTTTTTTTTAAATTGTTTATATAGTCTAAAGAAATCTGCTTGCAGTTAAGAAAAAAATCTCAAAAGTCTTACATGATATTATAGTAGATCTAAAAAATACACAGTTGCTTGCTACACCAGTTGATAAAAAAGGAGATTTTCCCCTTTGGGAAGCATTTAAAAAGAAAAGCATGGTAGATGATAGATATAGATATTGATAAACATAAATGGTATAGATAGATACAGATACAGAGATATCTCTAGAAACAACCAATCACCAGCAAGCCAAGATAGTCAACATATCATTCATGCTGCAAAATATGACACAGAAATGCTCACGAGACATGCTTTAATATCCTAGGAAATGCTACATAAAGTAGTAACACAGATTTTCATTTTCTCTCTGGTTATCAAATTTATATACACTACTTGATTAGACCATTATGGATTGCAGAAACTAATGTAGTGGACTTTTTTTACATAGGTTAAATAAGTAAGGATGAGATTGTTTTATAGAGGATTCTGGACAGCAACTGTGATTATGTTTTGCCAATGATTATATTAACCATGTCATGGAAACTGTAGTTTCACCATATCTGATGGACCACAGAACACAGAACCATAGAGTTGAAAGGAACTTTGGAGATCTTCTAGTTCAATCCCCTGCTGAAGTAGACCCCTTTACCATTTTGGACAAAAAGTTGTCCAGTGTCTTCTTGGAAACATGCAGTGATGGAGCACCCATAACTTCTGGAGGTAAGCCAATCCACGTATTAATTGTTCTCCCTGACCTCATGCTATATAGCTCTACTATAGAAATTGCCCACTGCCCATTTAGAAAAAAACGGGTACATTTGCCCAACATTCAATCAGAACAGGTGTGCTAGAGAAAAAGGAACAATTTGCAATGGTAGCCTCCAGGGACATACTAAAAATATAACACATTGCTTTGGAAAATTAAAGAATGAGTTAAGAAGAAAAAAAACTTTCAAGAAAACTTGAAAAGTCAAGCTTGGTGATATTCATTTACACACTGAGGGACATTTCCTGAAAACTTGCTACACTTTCTCTCTCTCTTATATTAAAGTACTGCAAATACCCTACATAAAGCCTTTAACTTCTTGATCATATTTTTCCCCCAAGGTAATTCTAACCCTACATTTCATTTTCCTGCTTTCTATCAGTGCTCTATTCTGTCCTTTTCTTACTAAAAATCAATGTGATTCTTGAGGGACTCTAATAAAATGATATTTTTAATGCAGAGCACCTCTAAATGTCATCGTTTTCACAATGTAATAAAAATAATATACAGAATAAATAATTTCATAATCATATCCTAATTTTTACCAAACAAATAGATAAATACATGTACGAAGCACTGTAAGTTAGAATACCCTGGTACCTACTAGGTTGAAAACAAGCAAACAAACACGAATAATAAAAAGTCAAAGCTGGAGGCTTCTTTGATGTAAATTGGGTGATCTATCATGTCTAAAAATGAAATTAAGTTAAATGTATAGCTTTTAAGAAGAGACCAGAAATGATCTAAATAAACAACATGTAAATCCTATATTTAATCTTAGACATGTTTTTCTAATTCTCCTTTTTCTTGATCCCTTTTGTTGCTATTACTGTTATGTCAAGTTTCATCTGTTTCCATTTACGGTAACAACTATATGAACTTACTAATTAACTTTAATCATGCTTATCTCCCCAGCATTTTTCCGTATCTACAAAGATGTGCATTGCACACAGCACTCTATGCAAGCTGGGAATTGATTGATTGAAGCCTATGTGGCTGCCATCACAAAAAAGGCAGACACATGAAATTTGATTTAAAGACTCTTGGCTACTTCTTTATTTAACTTGCAATTAAATGTAAGCTTAACCAGCCTTCTTAGATACCTAGAATAGCACTGGACTCACAAGGCCCCCTTTCCGCAAACCAAAATACTGTTTCACGGGATAGCTGGAGTGCAGAAAGCAATTTCTAGATGTGGCCCAGGTTGCCAAAACATTTATTCTCCACCTTAGAAGACTTCTGTCTCTTCCTGTCCTACAGTGAAGCCCACACTTCATAACTACCATGCCAATAAGTTACTTTCTGCAAGACTGGTGCTTACATTAAAAAAGTAAATAAAATCAAGCTGCTTCTCTGATGGAATTCAAAATGTAAGCAAAAGATAAGATGCATTAAACCATGGTATGTCCAGCATAGAAGACCTCTGCTTAACACTGGAAAGATCAAATGACCCTAGACCTAATTTTCCTCCTATTAGCTAACTTTTGAAGGGGGAAACCATATTCTTTTATGTATCAGTCGCCATTGAGGAAACCTTAGCCAATGTCACAAGAATCAAAGTTTTGAACCAGGTTCAATATACTACAATATGATATCCTGTGAACCTTCTGGCAGCAATGTTTTTTTCCCTTTACAAATCACCTTCTTCAACTCAGGAGGCAAAAGAAACTGACATGCTACACACTCTTATACAACTGAGCATTTACTGAAAATAACCTACACCGGAATATCAATACGAAATTCAGGTCAAAATCTTTGAGGAATAGATGTGCTACAGTTCTATAGATCTAACTATCATTTCTAGAAAAGCCATTTAGAGACGTTTTTAATGGCTTAACCCTTTTCCTGCCTGCTGTTACTCAATTCAAATCATTCACAAAATTTCCTTTTTGCTATTGGTTTCCAAACCACAAGCTGTGTATGGAAATCAGCAAAGAAAAAAGTAATTTGGAGAAGCAATTTGAAATGAAGAATTGAAAGATATACTAAAAGCTATCTGCCAGCAATACCACATTACTTTCCTATCCCAATCAGCTTTTCTTGGAAAGGGGATAAGAATTAGCCAATTTTGATTTCTGTTGCAAATATTATTGTTAAACATCTTGGATCTTCCCTATATCTGAACTTAGTCTGTTTTTTGTCACAAAACATCAATTCTATGATATCAATTCTCAGCAGTATTTTTTTAATATTTTTTAAGCAAACTATACTTCATCAGAGAATATGCAAATTACTGAAGAGAAATTAAGAAGACTGTCAAAGTTTCAAATCTGTTTGAAAATCTCAGTTGCAGATATATAATATAGATGTACAGAAAGCTAACTCTAACTTTCAAGTATCTGAGAGAAAGCCGAATAATGTTTTTATCTTTGAACATTTTAGAATTGACAGCTAGATCATAAAAATAAAAAATTGCTGACATTAATCTTAAGATAGTTCATAATATTTTATTGCATAATCATATACTATTTTATTATGTTTTATTTTGTTCCTTTGAGTGAATGTTGACCGCAAGTTTTTGGAAATGGATTGCCCTTACCTCCTTCTTAGGGCTGAGAGAGAGTGACTGTCCCAGAGTCACCCAGCTGATTTTGTGCCTAAAGGGGAACTAGAACTCACAGTCTTCCACTACATCAAACTGGCTGTCTTTTATTATGAGTAAGGTGCAAATATACAGATAGTTCTCAAAGTAATCTTTATTGCATAATCAGCAATAGCAGGTCCTTTGCATGTGCCAAGCTACTTTGGCACTTTCAAAGGAATGTCTCCATTTGTTCCATAGAACTGATGCCTGTCTTCTCACCCTTTGTTTATTATTAATAAACAGGGTGGGAGGAAAAAAGGGAGAGCACAAAGTAGGGGAGAATCTTCTTGCCAAATCCCTCAAGAGGAATATTAAAATAGCCACACATGCCAGAATACTAACTTGACAATTCAAATCATATGTTGCCAAAAGATAGACCGAGCATGAATGCTTGACTAAAAAAGAAATGAAAAGCTCTGAAGGATAAAAAATTTCTTCTACCACATCATGAAGCATATTAAACAAGGCCCTTGTTGTTGTTGGAAATGAACCTCACACGGTGCTTAACTTTTCAGTGACCTTTCCCTGTGAACATCTTCTCAATTTGTTAATGCTAAAAATAACACAATTGTAGCTGTTGAGGATTACCTAACTACGAGAGGCAGTTGGGAGGCATGCTTTAAAGATTCTGTCCTGTGATGCGCATAAGAACTGCACAATCTTGAGAACAGCACCTGGCTAGCAAGCCTCCTTTTAAAGACAATGGTTATAAAAATAATGTGTCAACTAATCCAATATGTGAGCCAAAGGAAATATTTACTGAAGTCCATGGAGAATTATGAGCTGAGAAAAACCATAAATGCCACAGCAGGAAGCAATAATTTCTATATTACTATTCCACAAGGTCAGGAATCACGGGTACAGCCTGGTGTCAGTCATCATGAAACAAAGACACTGTCTATGCCATGAATGGGAAGAATTTTACTTGTAAGAAGTCATACAATGTAGCAAAGTCTCAGATCTCCTTCATGGCTTTTCCAAAATATAAAAGTATTTGAGCCCCTGCTTTTCTCCAAGTAGATGTAGGCCTGCACCTCAAAATTGTTAACCACAATGCTGCCAAAAAATTGATAAAGCAGCCTTGGAAAGACATGTTCTATAATCAGTTGGGCACATGTAAATAAATATTCACCTCTCCCTCATGTGTCAAAGGATGTAGAGAATTCAAATTCTTCCTTCTTATTGACTGTTTTTTCCTATATCTTCTTTCACAATCTTCTAAACTCTCTATAAAATAAACACTGTGTCCTGAACAGAAGCAAGCAATTATTCCAAAACATGATTAAATCTTCCTATTCCTCATTTTAGATCTGGAATCTTTCTCTTTAGATTAAGCTTTTCTATACTTGAATTGTTCTACTATCTGTTATTGATAAGTTGCCAATTATTGCTCTATTCTCATCAATGATGATTTATTTCTATTATTTGTCATAAAGCATCACCTTAAATGGTAAAGAGACATCATCATTGTTATTACTGCCAAAAAAATCACACAAAATTCTGCTGAAACTTTCATGTTTGAGTTTTACGAGCTGATAACCGCTTATTATGTGTACTTATTTGAAAAAGCTCCAACCAACAGAACTCGGAATCAGAGAACACCAATGTCAGCAATTCTGTTCATGACCTTGAAGTGTATATCCATTTGGGGTTTTCAAGCAGTCCGGAAGAACCACATAACCGATCTACATTCACAGAATGCCTTTGTACCAGATCATTAGCCAGTCTTCTGTCTTCGCAATATATCAATCATCAAGAACATTAGGAGCTGAAACGGAGCAATGCTGAAGTAGCAGCACAAATAGGGGAGGAGAAAAGGGAAGCCACTCAGTGCAACGTCACATCCTTGTTCAAATTAGTTCTCCTCAACCAAAATCAGCTACAGCACAATGAAATTTTTACACCCTTGGGATGGTTACTCAGTAGCTTTTGGAAAAGGAAGAACTGCAGTAGAAAAACATGAGAAAAGTCTTTTTCTGAAGAATTTAGCATTTGCAACTAACATTAGAAACTAGCCAAATATAATGCTTAGTATTATGGGCAGCTGTTGTGTTTTCCTATTTGTTTTGTTTTCTGAAAATGACTGGGTCACTAGAAAACTTATATGAACATATCTGATGAACATGTGTGCATCATAATGAAATGTAGGAGAATTCATTTTTAAAGAAAATAATCATATTTCAAACATTTAGAGGGAACAAAAGAAATATTTTAAAAATATAGATTTATTTTTTCTGTATCAATTTTTGGAATGTTTTTATATTGTAAAAAATAGGAAGCTGAAGGAATGTTTCTACATGTGTGACTGCTTGTATATGTCCCTGCTGACTCCTGACAAGTTTTCTTGGCAATATTCTCCCTTCTTCCTACAGCTGGGAGAGAATGACCGATCCACAGTCGCCTAGCTGGCTTTGAGTCTAAACCAGGACTAGAACTCATGATTTCCCAGTTTTTAATTGGGTGCCTTAACCACTTCACCAAACTGACCCTCAATATTTCTATATTGTATAGATGTAATAACATGTTAAAGATTTGGGCTTGTTCATATTACACTGATATCTCTTTCTTATTTAGCTTTAGTTCAGTATAGTTCACTATAATAATCATTATATATTAACTTCTCCTTTTTGATAAATTACGTATTTCAGTTTTAAAGGAAACATAACCCACGATCCTAGAGCCATTAAAACAGATTTTAAATAATCTTTTTCCTGATTTATTTTACTCTTGAAAAATCGCATTCCTGAAGCAGATTTGTCATTAGCGATATCTACAGTCAATAATCATTCTCAGCTATTAATGTTCATTTTTTCAAACACTGTTAAGTAGAAATAAATATTAGTATAAATTTTAAAAAGAGCTGTGTAAAAAAGTGTGCTGAGATTAAGTTGAATCAAATAAAAGAAATTGTATTGTAAAGAACTGTATTTGAAATGCATTGAAAAACAGGTAAATGGTGCTTTTCTGTATTTTGCTCAAAATTGGAATGAGATGGAATAGTATGTAAGAACATATTACACACAAATGGACCAGGTTTTTATTGATTACACTCCCCTAGTTAAATTTATAGTTCTCCTTATGCCCAGAAGCATTTTTCTGATTCTCAGACAACAAATTCTTGATACACAAGATCTTCTGCCAAAGCTGGCAGAAGGAACCAACAAGCACCTCCAAGATTACACAAGGATCATAAATTCCTCAGGTTGCTTTGTTTGAAAATGTAATAAAAGAGGTGTAATAAGTCAGTTCTTTATAAATACAATTTCTTTTATTTGATGCAACTTAACCTCAGCACACTTTTTTGCACAGCTCTTTTTAAAATTTATACTAATATTTATTTCTACTTACAGTGTTTGAAAAAATGAACATTAATAAAATGTAGCCAACCACAATTGGAAAACGAGACAACTCTTAGTTCTGAAAATCAGATATATGCCACTGAAATTCTCAGTGGAAAAATTAATAATACAAAACATACAGCTCCCAGTAACAAAAATGTTGTCACCCCTTAGTGAAGACCTTGCAATATAAGTTTTCAATGAAACAAGGAGGCGAAGAGACTTTTAGCAGGAAGTCATCAGATCTGCTCCCATGCAACTGCTATTGTGATACATGAGCCTCCTAAATGGATTTCTCTCATCAGTTAAGTGGAATACTGTAGTGCTTGGTAGGTGATACACACTGAGAACTGTTGAGTCCAATCAACCCTTGGTGCGTCTTGATCCAGCATGAAAGTGCACCAAGAAACTTTAATCCCAATCTCTCATTCATAGGAGAAGACTCTTGAGTATGTTGCTATTTGGCTCATTTGTCAGGATCTTCTGTTAGTGTCTCTTGTTATATTTAACCAGATTTAAAAGAATCTAACAAGGAGGCCATAGAATGAAAGAGAACTCTTCTCCCTATCTCCAAATTGGTGATTCATGCTTTTTTGTGAAAGGGGTTGTAAAATAGGTTTATTTAATTTAATTTAATTTTTAAATTTATATACCGTCCTACTCCCGAAGGGCTCAGGGACACCAATAAATTGATCTATAGCTGCAGCATAAGAAAACCCATATATCAGTTAAAGTTTTTTCCTGTTTGGAATGCTTGAAGTTCTTTTTTTTAATGAATAAGAAAAAAGGAAGGAAGCTATGCATGCATGCATACATGCACACACACATACACACACAGAGAAAATGTTTTTTCTATGCAATGAAATCCTGTCAGCACAGTTAATCCCTAGGGAAATCAGAAGTATAAGCTCCAGAACAGCAACAAGTGCATGGTCAAAACCATGTAATCAAAATGAAGGCCTCTTCATACTGAGATTACACACCCCATTGCTTCCAATCACAACCAAAGATGACAGGAACACAAATTTAAAATCATCTTATTTTGCAAGGACTGACAAGGTGGGTCTAACTACCCAACAAAAATCATAAACTGCTCTGGATTTTAAAAATCTACTTTGTCTCTGTACATTGGATTTGAGATAGATTAAATAATTGAAAAGGCTAGGCTATTAGGTCATGATTTCTGTATTGCAGCTGTCCAGCACAAATTGACAGACACTCTGTAAATCCTGCTGATTGAATAAGAGGCAGAGAAAATCTCTGTGCACAGCAAAGCATACTTAAAATGGAGAAAGGAACATAATCAAAGGGGGGAAAAAGAGATAGCATTTTATATGGATTTTCTTAACTGGTCCTGTGGTAGTAAGAACAGCAGTTTATGAATTAAGGCATCAATGGATATACAAAACCAGTCTAAACGGCAACGGCGACCCAGACAGAATTACTGAGGCTCATAAAAATTGAACCGAACCTTCTGCAAACTTGACAAGTGAAGAACCATGCATGGTAAGATATGTTTTTATTTGGAACTATTGTGAAAAGATTCTGTCCAGCAAAGAAACATTGTCTTAACTTCTTAGCAATCCATGATATTTCTTGAAGCAGTTTGTTTCATTTTTACCTTAGCAAGTAACTGTACCCTAGGCATACCGATACAGAATGCATCCCTTCTCTTATATGTTCAGAAACACTAAGAAAATATTTAGGTGAGCCATTAAAATATTTCTAAATTTGGATAAACCATCCAAACTTTCTGAATTATATTTAAAGAACTAGCACAAGTTAATTTCAGAAAGTGAAGGGCTTCATTTGAAGGTTAATATGTTTAGCTGTGAATATAGAGATGTCCAAGTATCTACCGTAGGTCCTGATAGCACTAATTTAGAATTAATGGCTTGCTCATCTTAGACATATTAAATATTTGATTTCAAATTCAGTGCTTTGCATGTTTATTAAGTGAAATGTTTCCCCAAATACAGGAGAATTTATCTTATTGACAAGTACATATACACAATTGAAGTTTTAATTGTTAAAGGCATAAAAAGAGATACACCTATATAAGCAATGTTATAAGAGAAACACTAACTGTGAAAAAGTAGGGTCTCTTAATTAGGTCATAGTAAAGTACTGCATTTCTTTATCTTTTTCTATAAAAATAAAAAAATACCTTTTAGAAAAAAAATGAGTAATGTGCAAAAATGTAAAATACTTTGAAAATATTTCTAAACTTTTCATGTTAAATCCATAGGGGTAAGTTCAAATATGCATTCTTAGCACAAATAGGCTATCTGGTTTCGTCTAGATACAACTAGATCGTCTACAACTCTTATAAGTCCCATTAAAACAATAAGAATTCAAAAATTGGAGTTGAAATTCAAAAATATACGAGGGACCACACTTATTTCTTCTCGCCCACCAGTGCTTCAATATAATCTAATTTGAATAACTTCATAGAAATAAATACGAAAATTCTGAAAACAGAAAAATACCAACGCTATTTTGTATTCCTTAGATGGGGATGAGGCACTAGGAGATTGTGAGTTCTAGTTCCACTTTCGACCCAAAGCCAGCTGGATGACCTTGAGCCAATGACATCCTCTCATTCCTAGGAAGAAGGCAAGGATAAACTGCTTCTGAAAAACCTTTCAAAGAGAATTGCAGGGACTAGTCCAGGCATCTCCAGAAATCAAACATCCATTTGAAAGCACACGCACAGAGATGGGAGTTGAAAAAATGATTCTATAGATTATAAGACTAAATGGAATAAGTTGTTGTGTAGAAAATGAAAGCTCTCTCATGATTAAGCTAAATTCATTTAAATACTTTTCATAATCTTATTGAGCACTTGAACTTCAAGGTGACTTTCAGGGTCTACAGTCTACTAAGCAAAATAAAATCTAAAGTTTTATTACAAGAAAAAATATAGTTCTGTACTCATCACTGAGTATTTTCTAGTCTTGTATATGTTATCAACACAAGTGCTTATAATCACACGAGCTCCTTCACGTGCATTTTTATTCAGTTGTAAATATCCTAAAAGTTAATTACACTTTTGATAAAGAATGAAAAATAATTATGTTTAAATTCTTAAACTTATGTAAAATAGATTTTATATCCCAGGTAAAGGGCAAGGGAATTGTGATTATTCAGCTTTCTACTTAGACATATAACCACAAATTCCTAGAAAACTCCAATTAAGTGTTGCTACAATAAGCTGAATGCATCATTAACAGTTATTTTCTTATTTTCAGGTTCATGGCTTTTTGTTTCAAGCATCATCATACTGGTAGATGTGGTGAACAGCTGTCCCTTCAAATGTCTATGTCATCCAAATTCAAGGACAGTGGACTGCAGAAATCAAGGACTTTCCGAAGTTCCTTCCCACTTACCTGTTGAAACTCAAATACTACTTTTGTCAAACAATGGCATTCAGAAACTCAGTCAAATGACTTTTAGGGGCATCCAGACTCTCAAAATTCTGGACTTATCGAACAATTCTATTTCAAGCTTATTACCTGAAACATTCAGAGGACTAGAACATTTGCAGATTCTCAATCTAACAAATAATTTCATTGAATATGTAGATAATAAGACTTTTAGCTCTCTACCTCACCTAAGAGCACTGGATTTATCATCAAACAACATATCGAGGCTTCCTAGAACTTTAGGAAACAAGACGGAGAACATTACTTTATTATCTCTTAAATATAATCATCTTCAGGAAGTTGACAGACTTCTGTTAGAATCACTTCCAAATCTGAAAATTATTCTTTTCAAGGGTAATTTCTGGCAATGTAATTGTCAAGTCTTTGGGCTTAAATTATGGCTGGAAATCTTTCTGTACAATGGTGAGTCTTTTTTGCTCATAATATATACATATTGAACCTCCATCAATATTAACTTCACTTAATGGCATTTCAAGAAAAGATCTAAGCATGCAAAGTTGTTTTTTCTAATGATTGTGGGCACTTTTGACTTCCTGATTTGCACTGGGTGCAAACCCTAAAGAATCTGCAGATTACAGTTGTAAAGCTATCCTTCTCGTCTTTTCTTACCACCTTCTCTTATTGGTATCATTACTATGATTATATTATTTTGTTGTTTGTATATACACCAAAAGCTTATGCAGCAGAGTCAAATTTCTTGCCTGTCCAATCACATTTGGCCAATAAGGTATTCTATTCTTTTCTACAGTTGTAAAGA
This sequence comes from Pareas carinatus, assembly GCA_032468095.1. Taxonomy (NCBI): domain Eukaryota; kingdom Metazoa; phylum Chordata; class Lepidosauria; order Squamata; family Pareidae; genus Pareas; species Pareas carinatus. The sequence goes on from JANHFO010001565.1 coordinate 52,686, forward strand.
GGACAACAACAGGGGAAGGGGATATGTAGCTGTCCAGGGTACGCAGCAATTCTAAGAGTATAAATGAGGACCCTTCTCTCAATTTGTGATCGCTAAAAATGTTGCAAGGGTTAAAATCCATATTTTAAGTCTTATAGGAGTTTTTTAAAAATTGCTCCTCTTAAAACTTCTAAAGCCTCCTTCTCAAAATACCAAGAAGGTGTTTGCACAAATACATCTTGTGTGCCAATTGTGCCCATTTCTAGATCAGAAGTCACTGCTCATAGTAATGTATGCCTTACTCACCTCCTGATTGGCCTATTGCAATATGCTGTACAGCCTTTGAAAAGCATTTGGAAGCTTCATATGGTCCATAATGCAGTGGCATTGGCAGTTCTGGCTACATCACATCATCCCTTCCATTGGGCTTCCCAGTTGCAATTCAAGATGCTGGTTGTTACATTTAAAACCCTGCATGACATGGGGCTAGGTTACTTGTAGGATTACCTTTCCCTGATGATTCCTGCCTGACTCACAAGATCTTTGTAAGGGGGCTCTGGCATATCTTCTGTGTCATGGAACAGCTTCCCATAGGAACCTGAACATCTTTGATCCTGTCAGGCTTTGAGAAGGCTGTGAATACCTGGGTAGTTCCCAGACATTGGGGCCAGATTGTTAATATCTGAAGCATTCATGTGAATGTATGGCATATAGGTAGTCTTTGACTTAAACTACAGTTTGGATTGGACTATCAGTTGATGAGTGAAGTGGTCATTAAGCTAGACACTATGTGACTGCTTCAATCAATGACCTCACTCAATCATTGAGTGAGTGAGAGAGAGAGAGAGACTGGCCCCAAATCACCCAGTCAGCTTTCATACCTAAGGTGGGACCAGAACTCACACCCTGGTGGTTTCTAGGCCAACTCTTTAACCACTCTATCACTATAAATGAAATGGGACCAAGCCTTATGCTTCCTAGCTTTATACTGTACAGGTTTGCTCCAAATTGCATTGAAACATAATTTTAGTTTCTCTTCATGTATTCTCTGATTATGTTGATACAAACTTAGAAAAAGCAAAGTACATTAAATTTTGTTAACACGATTATTTCCCTGAGGTAAATTTAGTGAGCTATTAAGCAAACATAACAGTTAAGATGTATTTAATCATCCATTCATTAGGAATTTTATGCATTCAAAATTTGGAACTTGCAGGCACTAATCTTTTGGAAACTGATTCCAATACTTCCTAGTAGGAATCCACGATGGAAATAATATTTTAATCATACAAGTATATAAATGGTATTCACTATAACCAAATGATTGAGAAAAACTTGGATGGACAGCAAAAATTATAATTTTACTTCATGGGTCTTTAGTTCTTCTTTCCACTTTAGCTAAAGTAAAATTCTCTCTGTCTTCTAAAATAATCACTTATGATTACTTTGTTTCCACCCCTGCAGAGACACAAGTAATTCAAATGCTCATTTATGAATTTCACAGTCGTATGCCAATGTCTGGGCATCCTTCATCAAATTGTGTTCCAATCCTTCAATAAGCAGAAGCTAGTAGAATTTTGATGGGGCCTCCAATTTAACATGAAATCTTTCTGCAAATGTGAATGTATATTAAGTATTTTGGACATAGATCTCAAGCTATCAGTTTTGGAGGATAGAAGACTTGAAAAACAAATGAATATATTGAATTAAAGTTCAGTAATTCTTAAAAAAGAATTGACGCCCTGTAACTTGATATGGTGGCCAGCATTTATCAGGGTGACAGGAGGCCTACAAATGTGATACTACAGTAGGTTGAAGATGAAAGGCATAGATAATAAGATTTCAAGGAAAAGCTCCCTGAGAATCACGGTCTGCTTGACAGTCACTATTTCTACTGAGTAGACATTCTACATTAGCTGCTTCCATGGATGACAAAGTGAAGGGATAAAAAAGAGAAGATGTCAGCTGTGACTGTGCTACTGAAGTCCCATTATTTGTTTATATGTGTTGTGCATGACACATACATGTGTGCATATTTGCATGCATAGTGTGGGATTTTGATCTCATTTTGTGTCTACCATCTTGACTTTTTGATCTCCCCTGTGGAAAGTCATGGATGCAAACCAGCTGCATCCAGAATATTTCATGATGTTGCTCATGGAATTATGTGATATCTCATAGGAAATCTGACAAGGCTTTTTAAAAATATTTTTAGGAAGACTATAGTTATGGAACTGATGTTCTCAGGGGCACCACATGCGTTAGTGTGAATGTGTGAATCTAGTTATAATATGTGATAGATTGGACTTTTTTGCTTTATTTTTTTATAATAAATTATTACGGTATGACTGATCATAATGATAATGTATTGCCATGTTAATATTTCATATTTCCTTTTATCATTTTTCTATGGTTGGCTCTTTTGTTGTTGTTTTGTAGTTGTTAAAATAATCTTACATTGAATGGCTGACTAGTTGTTTTTAAAAATGATTTTGCTTTTTATAATACATATTTGTAATTTCTAATGTAGGGAGAAAAATCAGTTTCTACCTTAGTTTAGCCAATCAGTAGTTTCAAAAATTTCTTAAGCACTAAGAGTTAAGATACATCTTTTTTTTCTTGAAACAGGAGGAACTAGTGATGAAATCATCTGTTCAATTCCTGAAAACCGGAAGGGAAAAGACCTACTGAAAATTCCCTATGAGTTGTATGGGACCTGTTTTCCAACAGCTTCTCATGGTCACCAAGTCTATTGGCCTCACAATTCTAGGCATAAAGGTTCTGCAAAGCACACCCATTCCAGTGAATATGGAGGAAACAGTACTCACACAATTTGTGAACCTAAATCAAAGCCACGGCCAGTGAACTTGCGTCATTCAGTTGTCACTGTGGCTATAACTGGTGTTGTCTGTGGGATCATATGCCTCATGATGTTGGCTGCTGCAATATACGGTTGTGCCTATGCAGTAATTACAGCAAAATATCACCAGGAAAATTCATATCCTGGCAAGGAGAAGGGGAGCCATGAAGAAAAAGAGCCATTTGAGAATTCATTGGCTTGAGTTTCTGATGGCTCTGAACTGCCTGAAGGAAATTCCTGGGTTGTTTGTGGTTCCTCTTTTCTCTAGAAACAAGAAGAGTATTGAAATAGGTTTAATGTATCCTGAGGATTGATTTCCTTGGTACAGGAATATTCTTCAGCAAAAAAATATTGTAATATGTAATATTTTCTATTTACTTGGTTCATTTGTATAATTTAAATCATGTTTACATATGGTAGGATTGTAAAAGTTGATTAATAATTGGAGCAACAATCCTAGCAAAATAAATAAGCAAATGTATCTTGACTTGATTACCCCCTCCCTCCATATTCCAGAGTGTTTTCACATAAACATTCTCATAAAAAAATCTTTTTAAAAAGGAAGAAAATGGACTAAGCTAGTATTTTTCTGGATCAACTATATATTATGTGAAAATGGAATCAACCGGTAGATAGCAATGGAGACAGAAATATTGATGTTCTTTCCTCCCCATTAATGGTCTTTAAATCTTTTGGTCTTAGCATCTAAAAAAAATCCCTATTGAAAGGAAAGATGAAATCCTCTCTGTTCCTTTCAACTCCTTTTCAAAAGTCTTTCAGAAATATGTTTGAAAAGAGAATTTGAGGTTCTGCTTGAGATTTTCTACCAAACTTCTAGTTTAATCCCCAAATCACAGCCTAGAAGAGAAACATGTATAAGCTATAAATGCATTACAAAAGGAAAATTCAATGTAGATTATTGTAAATACACTGTACAACAAATACAACTCTGATGGAATACCAAGAATAGAAATCCCCTAAGGAATTTGCCTAAAGAATATTTGATGAATTGAATAGGTTTATTTATTTGCATTTTTAATTATTCCCTCCAAGAAACTTTGAACTTTCCAATCCTAAATTTAATTGCTATATCTTGCTTGTCTTTACAATTCTAGTTTATGCATAACTAAAAAAAATATTATATGGAGATTTGAATTAATAACTTATGTTATTGTTGTTGCTCTGTGATAATTACATTTC